>CAJNOP010000212.1:0-209390 GCA_905250075.1 Rotaria sp. Silwood1
GAGCTCTTGGATATTATATTGAAAAGATTTAAATGCGGAACTGTGTCTAGTTTTAAACTTGATGAAACAAAACAACGTAAAATTTAACATTTATTAAACTAAAGTTAACTTTTTTTTCAGTTTTCATAACTAGAATTGTATAGCTCTATCATATTCTATAAGAATTAAACTTATCTTACACAAACAAACACTTTATATCAGTTTTGATCGTCTAAAGAAAAAGTTGTTTTTCGTTAGATTAAAAACGGCTAGGTCACCAACTAATTATAAGTACTAATTGATACGAATGATATCAGTTATTCAACACAAAAAAAAGTAATCTATACCTGAATCAGAAAACAAAATGAGTGTGACATTATTTTACTCGAAGTGGCAATAGCAAAGCTGATAATTGATGTCTCACAGATATTCAGCGTCAATTCAATGAGCACCCATTGGATACAATAATGTCTATCAAAAGAGAATTCTCCCGACAATTCTCTATTGACACCAAACCCATTTTTAGAAAATCATAAAGGCTTTCTACTTGCAACTGGTCTGCTTACATTCAACAATAATATTAAATATGGTGATATCACATGTTGATCACTAAAATTAATTAAGGCGTACTTGACTATGCTTCTAACAACACATGCAGCTAATAGGTCATAAGGAAGTCCATTCCTTTTTCTTGCGGCTTTTCTTTAGGATCGTTTAATAATAATGTTATAAAGGACTTGAGAAACTTTTAGCACATGTCTGCGAAACGTTTCACAATTGAAAGAAGTATTAAGTATTTGAAGCAGATACTTTTTGATATCACTGTGTGTTTATATTTATAAGTGTTTTTTTTTGAAAAAACAGATTATATCGATGAGGTAAGAGATGAGGTCTTAGTCAATATTTTCATAGGATTTTCAGCTACTGATCGAAATAAAACTAATTGCAATGAAATATAGTGGAGAGTTCTGTTATTAAAAAAAAGAAAAAAAATTAAAGACAATGGCCAAGGGCCACATGAATGTTGTGCTTCGTATTGCATTAAAAAAGAAAGCGATGTCTGTAATCTATTGAAATCAATATAGATTATAGATAACTTTAAAGTAGCATATATTCTGTTAGTAACGTATAGTATTGTGATCTAGATTTCGTTTAATATAAAAGTGGTCACATTAATAGATTGCTAATAGTAGGTTAGATTTTACACTATTGCAGCATCGCATCTCAGAAGCTTTTCTAAAAGATCAGCATATGCGTTAAGTACAACTGAAAAATACAAACTTTTGTTATGTGGTAAAAGCTTTGATCATACTATCGATAAAACAAATACTGCTAAGATTCATTGACGATGTGAAGAATGTCGTAGTTCAAAAAATATAAATATCGAGCTCACACAAATTATCTGAAGAATTGTTTTTCAATGATTCATTTGATGTTACATATGTCAATGAATACAGTTAGTGTGATGATATATTTGTCTTTTAAGGTAACAGCTAAAATGCCGAACTATGTTAGACCATATTGTCAACTTCTAAACCAATCCAATTATTTTTGCTGGAAACAGCAACGTGTGAACTACAAGTTTTGTACCAAACTTATTTGTCTGAAACGAATCTATGAAGCAGGAGGAGTCAAAAACCACTCAGAAACTTCTGACAACTTTTTTGCAACTTGAAAAGTTTCTATTTCGCAACTATCTTAAGCTATATGGTTCGAATTCTAATAAAAAAAAACACACCAATATGTATCATATCAAAAAGCTCTATCGATATTAGCTTTCGTAATTTGTTTTAAAATCCGCCCTTGACTCTTTAATAGAAGAAACGGGGAATTGAAATTTTTTTTTTAAATAGAGCCTTTCTCGAGAACTATCAACTTAGAACGTGATCAAGTACAATCTCCAGAAACTATGTATAAACTCAAATCTTTGTCGGTTATTTGTTTGAAATACATTAGATTCTAGAAACTTAGCAGAAAAAAGAATTCAAAAAGCTTTTTTATTGTTGTAAAGCAGTCAAGTAGCAAGAAAGACCAAACTATACAGTACCATGTAGAAACAGCTATACTTTTTTTTAAATCAAGACTAAATTTAACTTCCAATATACTATTGGAAAGATCACGCTCTATACTACAATATCCATCATTAAACGCGCGTATTCATTTTGCTGCTAATAAAAAAAAATTATTTGCGCAAAGGTGAACTTGCGAAAACTTTTTAAGAGATGTTTAGTTTCTCTTTATTACAAGAAAACCTCCTTAGGTGGCCTCTCAGATTTTTATGAATTTCATTCATCGATACCACGTAGTTCCCCTGTAAAAGAAAACCTGGAAGGATTTCAGTGCATAGCGCTTCCTTCAAAAGTTATGCATATTTTTATTTTGCGCCTATAAGCTAAAATATACAATATATGTAAGAAAAACGTCTGTAACAAGAGCTCAGCTGGCACTAAAACTTTGATCTTCGATGGAATTATTTCGAACGGTCGACCATCATTAGAATACTTCAAATTCAAAATATTAGTTCTTTCAGACTTTTCTACGAAAATTTCCGATCTATACACGTTATACACTTCTTTACACTTAGTCCAAAACGATCGGTTTTTTATGAAAACTTAGTATTTTACACTTTTCTTTTCATCTGCTCGTTTCTTCGTATTCAGAGACGTTACAAGCGACGCAGAACTGTTTTTTTTTCTACAAAATTAACTAGTCAAGTGATTTTTACAACACATCTACTAATATATAATACCAATATACGAGCAAAAGTATAGTTGGTTTTAATATCAACATCCAGTATTTCGTCTCTGACGACATTAGGTCGAGCTATCGCAAAGTAATTGTTATGTTTTCTGAAAGTCCTTGAAATTCTACATCGTTCAAAGGTAAACTCAGATAATTAAACTTCTGCTAATTGAGTTAGTCCATACAACAGATGTTTATGGCTAAGAGGTATCTTTGTTAGATATAGCGATCACCCATCAACATTTTTGATATGGACAAATTGTTTTGCTGGTGTATTAGTTTATTCAAGTAATACCTTAAACAACGCAGAATTTTAAAGGTTATCAGAAAACATAACAATTACTTTGTGACAGCTCGACCTAATACCCTCAGAAACAGAATACTTGAGATTAGTATTAAAACCAACGATACTTTTACTCGTATATTAGAATTATATATTAGTAAAATGTGTTGTCGAAATTACTTAGCCAGTTAATTTTGTAGAAAAAACTTTTCTACACTTTTTGAGACGTCTTTAGTTTTGAAGAAACGAGCAGACGCGGAAAAAATGTAAAATAATAAGGCTTCATAAACAACCGGTCTTTTTGAACCAAGTGCGGAGAAGTGTATAACTTGTATACACCGGGTTTTTTCGTAGAAAAGTCTGAAAGAACTAATATTTTGGATTTGAAGTATTCTTATGATGGTTTACCGTTTGAGATAATTCAATCAAAGATCAAAGTTTTAGCGACGGTCAAGCTCCTGTTACTCACCCTCTACTTATGTATTGTATGTTTTACCTTATAGAAGCAAAATAAAAATATCCATAACTTTTGAAGGTAGCGCTATGCAATCAAATGTTTGTAAGTTTTCGCTTGGACAATATGCTTTATCTATGGACAAAATGCATTGAAATCCGAGGAGGCCACTTGGGGATGTTCCCTTGTGAATGGTCTGAAACATATACAAATCATAAATATGATTCTCTTGCAGCTCAATGGCCCAGCAGTAGAACCAGTCATAAAGGCATACACGTGTTACAAATAAATAAAATAAAATAAACACGATCAATCTGATGCAGCATATTCTGTTCATCTGCACTGTCAATCTCTAAAATTACTCGTCTTTTTATTAGACTTGTATGAAAATGAGAAAGTTAGACAATTTTAAATCATTTGGTTTTTTTTGGTGGATCAAAAAACCAATTACATCTTGTACATCTAATGTTTGTCTTTGAATGAACAAGCTGTTATGTCTGAAACACCTGATGAAAATTTTGAACGAAAAATATCATCAACAACTGATAATAATAAAATGGTAACACTAAAAAAAAGAAACAACAACAATAACTATGAAAATAAAATAGAACGAAGTCCATTTGAAAGAAAAATTTCAATAAGCTTCGTTTTGTGATTTCTTTTGCAGTCAAATTTATTTCAATTGTTGTTTCAAATCAGCTTGCCAAGAGAAAATGTAATTATACCACGGTTAATAGTTTCTAATACTTCAATAGAAATCAAATGTGATAAATCAAAGTCGATTAATGAAGATTATGCAAATAGTAATCGTGTACAAGATGAAGTGCCACTAACGGATAGTGAACATAAAGAAACTTATTTTGATGATTCAAATCTTGGTGAACAGCAATGATATACGATCGATTTATCACGTAATGAAAATCAAAGTAAATTTATATAATCACTATTGTCCATTAGAAATTATTAATTTCTGTCATTTCATTTTTTAGTGTCTAATGAAGTAAAATCTATGTTTTGTTGCTTTAAATTATCAATTGAAAATAGATTTTGATAGATTTGATAAGAAACTTGAAGAGTTCAAAGAAAAGTTCGATATAAACTTTGCTGATTTCAATAATAATGTTCAAAATTTAGAAAAAAAAGTTTAACAAAAGATACCATCAATTATTGGTCAAAATCGACGATATCTACGAGCGTGGGGCAATATTAGCAATAATAAATCGTATTTGTGTGTTCTGTTCCAACTATTCGAAAAACACTACAAATGTTTTTTGGTCATTTTGGAAAATTTCTTCATAAAGCATATGGACAAAACAATACAAACCTATCTTTGCATGTCTTCAACCTCAAGAAATCCAATTTGCCATTCTTGGCTTTGTATTTGAAGTTACATCTAATGAACGATCATTTATTCAATCACCGAATATTATACCTGTCAAATCAACATCATCAAAAGCAAACATCAAAGAATTTATTGCAAATGCTATCATATGTGGCGAAGTTACCATGTCAAACCTAATATTTAATAATAATGAATTACTAAACATCGAAAAGATATAGTCCTTTGCTACTGTTTTGCCTAATCTTTGATTGAATCTTAGATTAAGGTTTTTTTTGTAACTGTATTCTAGGATAATTTTAACTCAAGTAATGAAACGACACAAACAACACATCGCTTACTTCACAAAATGTTATAGTTAGAAAGATCTATCGCGTTCATCCTTCGATATTATCGGAATATTGAACTACAACATCTACTCGTGATACTTCGTGGTAGATTCGACCATTGCTATCATAATCGATCACCTGAATTAATTTATAAAGCAATCTATGAAGCAGCTTTCTCTTCAAAAGTACCATTATTGCGTCAATGATATGAACTCGATAGAGATCGTATGATAAAAAAAGGTGTATTATATTTCTTAAAATGAAAATGTAAAAATTTTTTTCTGCAATCGAAGATATTAAAAGTTCAAGTACACAAATAATTCACTATAGTATTCTATCTTATTCAATGAATACAGCATTAATAGATTGACAAATGATATTACATTACAAAGCTGAAAACAATCGAATGATTAGTTTGATGACTCATGAGAGAATGCAAATTTGATTGATAAGTGACATCTATTTCTATGCTCATTTATTTTAATATTATTTTAATACTATTTTACGATTTTTTTTTGTTCGAAATTGATTTGAATTTTAATATTGAAATCACTGATAACTGTTAAAGGAGGTTTTGCTAGAGGCCTATTATTGGTTGAGTGAGGACAAAATCCAAGATGTACGTTCCATAAGTAGCTTTGCCTTTATTTGTTGATTAATTTCTCCATTCATTCGCAATATAAAATTCGTGTGACCAGTGGTTGATTTCTCCCTCGAATCGTTCTTCATATAATCTAATGATGGATTCAGATAATGATTCAGGCAATTCAAATGATGGTCCAATCCATCGTCGTCGTACTCAAGGTACTCGTCCACCGCCACCATCTCATCATCATAATACCATGCATCGACTATCATCTGGTAGTAATGTTGATCATACATATCATCCAACAAAAGAAGATGCACCTTATTCAGATGATGATGAAGTCGATGAAGAAGAAGAAGAAGATGAAGATGATCATCATCGACATCATCAACAATCAACATATCGTGGACGTGGTCGCCCATCACAACAACAACATCTAATGGATAATTCATATGATGATGGAAGTGGACATGAAGGTTTACCAAGATATACAGGTCCTTTACGTGAACAAGATCGATTTTTACCTATTGCTAATGTCGCAAAAATTATGAAAAAAGGTGTTCCTGAAAAAGGAAAAATTGCTAAAGATGCAAAAGAAACTATTCAAGAGTAAGTTAATCATTAAAATATAATTGATTTTATTTTTTTTTAATTCAATTTCAAATAAACAGATGTGTTTCGGAATTTATATCATTTATAACAAGTGAAGCATCAGATCGATGTCTTCAAGAAAAACGAAAAACAATTAATGGTGAAGATATTTTATTAGCTATGTTAACACTTGGTTTTGATTCATATGTTGAACCATTAAGAACATTCTTAACAAAAGTACGTGATGCATCAAAATATGATCGAACAATAACAATGGGTGGCGAATTAACAGATGATATACGTATGCAAGTTGCACAAGCACAAGCTAATCAAACAGGTGGATCCTTAGCTCAAGCACAAGTTGCTACAACGGTACAAGTTCAACCACAAACAACAACAACTACATCAACTTCTTTATCTGGTCAAACATTAGCATCGAAATCAAATGTAACGACTGCTAATCCGAATGGACTTGAACCTTATGGACATTCAGTAAGATTAATCAATACTTTTATTTTTTTAATGGACTTTGCCTTCCTTTTTTTTTTGTTTTTTTTTTTACAATTTAAGGTTCGTGTTGTAACTTGTATTCGAAATGATCAACCGGGTGAAAATCCAAATTATGTTTATACAATTCAACCATATCAATAAAATAAAAAACGAGTTATTCATAAACGATTTGTACATTGTTCTTTTTTGTTCTCATTGTCTCTTTGTTTTTGTACATTTTTGGATATGTCTTTACGTATTTGTTCATTTAGCCTTTATCTTCATCATCAGTGTATTTGTCTGTCTCTCTATTTTGTTATTCGATACAACCAAAAAAAAAAAAACTCTTATAAAACTTAATTTAATCTAATTGAAATTCAGACGAACAATTTCTTATGAAACATAGCTGAGACAAGTATATAGACAATCTCTCTTATTACAGATATTTTTCTTTTATGGACGAGTTATCTTTAATTATTCAGTCATTGATTGATAGTGAAGTGGATGATATGATACTTGATTTAGTGTATGAGATTCATTCATCAATTAAAGGAATTCCTCAAGAACAATTTCAAATAAATGATTATGGAAATAAAAAAATTGCAATTGAAAAACAAACATGTACTTGTCCCAATTGTGGTCAATCAAATTTAATAGCTACAAGATTTTCTTATCATTTAGCTAAATGTCTTGGTGAGAAAAAGTAAAAAGATAATGAATAAATTATACTTTTTTTTTGCACATTATACATGAACAAAAATGCTAATTTTCTCTGCATAGGTGCTGGTCGTCAATCATCACGTCGAGCAAAACGTCGAATTGTTGATCAAATTATGATAATAACAGCTACAGATAAAAATGGATCAGATGGAAATCATCTTGATAAAGATATAGAAAACAATTCAATATCAGAAGATGGAAGTTCATGTACAGGTAGAATCTTTAATGAACAAATTGATTATATGAGAATATAAGAATAACACTATTTACGTATTATTCACTATGCTTTGAGGTTTACTCTAATTGTAAAATTCAATAGATTGTCTTATCTTTGATGCACATCCTTATTATCACTTCTTTTTTTTTCAGTTAAATAATGCTAAGACCTTTCGTAAATTTAGTTGCAAAAAAAGCCAGAAAAGAAAAAATTGATATGGATTAGAATCATTTTTCATTCTCATGTTATCTTCTAAAGTACTTTAAGAACATACGTTATAAGATTAGTACTTACGATGTGCTTTGAGTTACTACATTCTGTTTACAGTGATGGAATTATGCTCATTAATACATTTTACTAACCTTTAAATAGGTATACAGACGAGAAGAAGATATTCTAAAATCAGAGAAAATCATAGATCAGAGATTGAAACACAAATTTGCTCGACAATTTCTGTAACTATGTATTGCTAACAAATTTTAATCAAGAATTCGTAATATTATTTTCTATTTCCCATTGGCAACTAAAAAATTGTTACCAGCCTACAAAATATTATATATTTCCGACACAATGAAATGTACAAACTAATGTTATATACAAACGATAATATCACTTAAACAACTATTGAAAAGAAGTCTATTCTCTGAAAATAATCCATATCAAACAGACTATCTCCAATGGATTTAACCTAATTAAGAACAAAAAATTATTTCGGTATAATGCAGCTAAACTCTCCCATTTTCAATCATTAACTTGTAAACTGAATAGTGCGCAGTATACGGCTAACTTTGGCCTTAAATAAATTGTTTATTTACGAACATAAAGATATGATTTACTCTTAAATCTTAATAAAAGGAATGTACGTTTTGTACAGAAAACATTTGTTAAGAAAATTATTAAGTATAATTATGAAATATACTTCTTCTAATTCTACTATTTGGCCACTAAACCATTTTCGTATCTCAATATCACAACACAAAAACGATAAGAAAAGATTCAACATTATGCTTGAAAGTTATTAGTCCTTATAGTTTTCTAGACTATTCATAGTGCATCTTTTGGAAAAGTTCAGTTCGAAACGATAAGAAATGATAGATATGTTAAGAAAGTATCGAAAGATCATTTATTCTGCCACATCCGTTACAATTAAGAAGAATTTTATATGAGAATATAATAATAAAATCGATTGTATTTTTTTCCATTAGAATAAACTTCAGAAAATCTTTCGTTCTATATAGTTCAACTTACGTAGTTAAAATTTTCTTTTCTGATTAATATTTTCTAGTTTGCATTTCTTTTTCTCTTAGATTCAACATCAAGTTCAATGACATTGATTAGTTCCAATAAAACTCATCCATGTATATCAAATGAAGATCAAGAATATATAGACGATCTTGATAATGATGAAGAAGATGATTGGAAACCCAAAAAGAAACAACGAGTAACAAAATCGAATAATAAAAAGAAAACGACGAAAAACAAAGATCTTCTTGTTGTTGTATCTCCATCAAGTTCTAAACTTAATTTTCCCAATAGTATCATTCCCCTTAATAAATTTTGGTAAGTATATTAAATTATTTTCAATAAATGAATAAATATGAATAAAAAACTTATCTAATTTCAG
Organism: Rotaria sp. Silwood1; assembly: GCA_905250075.1. NCBI lineage: Eukaryota > Metazoa > Rotifera > Eurotatoria > Philodinida > Philodinidae > Rotaria > Rotaria sp. Silwood1. Next base: position 9,354 of record CAJNOP010000212.1, read on the forward strand.
TCCGGTGACTAATCATGTTGTGATACCTTTAGTTCCTCGTCCAATGAGTTCTATGACACTATCCGATGGTGATAAAATTATTTTTAATACACAACAAATATCATCACTTCCATCTGAATCGTCAAATTATTTTATTCAATCACCATTGAATCTAGTCGACGATGAACAATCATCAATTATTATATTTAAAGACGATATTAAATAATTGATTTATTTTGTTTTGAATTTTTCTACTGTATGTATTTGTCTTCAGTCCATTTATTAGTCTTATGTTTTTTTTTCTGATGAAAACCAGTAAAATCAAACAATAAGAAAAAGAAGTTTTGAATGAAAAAAATGATGAATATTTTCTACTTTCTCATTTTTATGTTTCATTTGTGTACTTGACCATATTTTTCAAATTGTACAACAATACAAAAAAAAATGTTGTTATATTCACGATAAGATTTAATAAAATTTACAGCTCTATATATGTTTTATTTATTGTGAACAACATCAAATATACATAAATAAGAAATATTTTCTTCGAGGAATAAAATAGTTCTCACAAGAAAAGTTTAAATCAAAACGAACGTTTGATTAATAATAAGAAATAAAGAAGCAACTTATTTGTGCATGTATAGCAAACAAGCAGCTCTAATTTCATTTTGAAAGATAAGTATAATGTAAAGTTTGTTATAGCAAACAAAATAACTAATCGTTTGTTACAGATAAACATAATGGGAATTAACTTTTTGTCTTTGGTCTTCATTAAAGAACAACTCAATTCTAGTGCAACACTTAATAAAAATTATGTTCACATAGAATATTAAAATTCTTCTCTTCTATTGTCTATTATGGGATTAGAATCATATAAGAGTCCTATATTGAAATCTGAAAACTTTATTTCATTCTTTTCTTATGTAACATTTATCTTTGGCAATTTTACAAGGTCCAGTAAATCAAATTGCCAATCCAATAGTTGAATAGAATGATATAGAATAAAATACAAAAAAAATACCGACACTTGATTAACATTCACAAGTGATTATTGCGCAGCAAAAACGATCAGTATCAATCAATATCTTCACTTTTGTTATTAATTGTACCTGCATCATCTTCACACGACGTTACATTACATCATATCATCGGACATGTAAACTATCGCTAACTTACGGGAAAAAATTTCTCGGAGTGGAAATTAAAAAACATAACCCTGAAGGTCTCTAAATCACATTATCTATGATTATTCACTAGACTGCGGAATAGAACATTGAAATTCATTGTATGATATTCAAATATCATGTCAATATCTCCCTCTGATATACTAATTATACAGCAGCTTTTCATAATTCGTGACTCAAGAAAAATACTGTGAAATGTATTTGTTGAAAGGCAACAGGCAGTGTTTTTAATGATTAGTGTACACCAGCAGAGCAAAGTGTACGTACACTCTGTTTTTTTAGAATACACTTTGTTTTCCTATGAAGTACACTCTGAAAATAAAATCTTTGGCTTAGCAAAGTGTATGCGTACACTGTGCTTCGAAATCCTATTAAAAACGCTGGCAACAGGCAAATACATGTGCAACTGGTTATGTGCGTCAAATGACCGAAGCTTTTTTCTATTTAAACAATTCATCATATCAAATAGAGTAGTTTAATTCGAACAAAAGTATTCGATGACGTAACCAGAAAAAGAAGCAGATGTGAATTAATTTCTGATTAGAATAATTATTGACTAGATGGCAGTAATTATCGATTGATTTCGATCATGCGGAGGACGCAAAGAAGTTTTGCAATGGTTAATAAATTGCATCAGCATTATTCGATTTCACGGAGGATTTCTAAACAGTACATCATCTCTTACCTTTTCATTTAAAAAGTGACGTTGTAAACGTTCCACAAAACAAATTATTTTTCTTCTATTTATTAGATGGCAACGAATACAGACACAACTGCAACACCTACTACTAAAATCGATTTTTCCGTAGCTGGTGAAACGATTCAATTCGGAAATAACGAAAAAAATATTTTAGCTTATTGGAAGCAAATAAATGCATTCGAAACAAGTAATAAGTTATCAAAAGATCGGCCAAGGTAAAAATGCAAAAAAATATTCTAAAATAAATAAATAATGAGATAAATTGCTTAAAGATATACATTTTATGATGGTCCACCATTCGCTACTGGTCTTCCACATTATGGACATATTTTAGCTGGAACAATTAAAGATACAGTTACTCGATGGGCTTATCAAACAGGACATCATGTTGAACGTCGATTTGGTTGGGGTAAGATTTATTTCCTACTTCCGCTTTTCATATAATCAATGTGTTTTTTTTGTTCTTCTTAGATTGTCATGGCTTACCAGTGGTATGATTTAATATTTTCGTTTTCTTATCATTGTTTTGAAATTATCTTTTTTTTTTGTTTCTTTTTTGTTTAATTAGGAATACGAAATCGATAAAACACTTGATATTAAAGGTCCTGACGATGTAGCTAAAATGGGTATTGCGACGTATAACAATCATTGTCGACAAATTGTTATGCGATATGCACACGAATGGGAAGTATGTATTTTTTATTTCTTTTAAAGAAAAAGATATAAAACTAATTTGAAAAAAAAAATCAGGATATTGTTGATCGTATGGGTCGATGGATTGATTTTCGACGAGATTATAAAACTATGTATCCTTGGTTTATGGAATCAGTTTGGTTTATTTTTAAACAATTATATGAAAAAGGTTTTGTTTATCGAGGCTTTAAAGTATGAATAAAAAAAACTTTTTAATTTTTAAAAAATAAAAATATATTGTTAAGGTAATGCCTTATTCAATGGGTTGTTGTACTCCACTATCAAATTTTGAAGCAGGTCAAAATTATAGAGATGTTGATGATCCAGCTGTTTGGGTATCATTTCCACTTGTTGATGATCCAACAGTTAAACTTGTTGCTTGGACAACAACACCATGGACATTACCATCAAATCTTGCACTTTGTGTTAATCCGAATTCAACTTATGTCAAAATTCTTGGTTTGTTTATATGAAAAAATTTAAAAAAAATGAACTATTTTTTTGTTATTTAGATAAAACTAAGCATGAAGTTTTTATTTTAATGGAAAAACGTGTATCTGAACTTTATAAAAAACCTGATAGTTATCAAGTGCTAGAAAGGTGAGTTAAATGAAAATCTATATTTGCTTCTTTCTTTTTTTAAATGACAAATTCGTTTTTTTTTTAGTTTCAAAGGATCTCATTTGAATGGAATGCATTATACACCATTATTTCCTTATTTTGCTCATGTAAGATTTGTTTTTTTTTCCTAATATTATTTTATAAATTTTTAAATAAAATTAGGTTAAAACAGCATTTCATGTATTATGCGATGATTATGTAACAGAAGATAGTGGTACAGGTGTTGTTCATCAAGCTCCATATTTTGGAGAAGATGATTATCGTGTTTGTCTTGCACATGGTGTTATTAATAAAGATACAGGACCTGTTGTTTGTCCAATTGATGCTCAATGTCGATTTACTGATGAGGTTAAAGATTTTCAAGGACAAGATGTAAAACATGCTGATAAAGCTATTATAAAATATTTAAAAGAAGCTAAAAGACTTGTTCATCAATCAGTTATGAAACATTCATATCCATTTTGTTGGAGAAGTGATACACCATTAATTTATCGTGCCGTTCCATCTTGGTTTATTCGTGTCGAAGGAATGGTTGATCGATTATTAGCAAATAATAGCAAAGCATATTGGTAACAAAAAAAAAAGCGAAAAATAAATTTTCATTTATATAAAATCTATTTTTTTTTCAAGGGTACCTGATTTTGTTAAAGAAAAACGTTTTGCTAATTGGCTACGTGATGCACGTGATTGGGCTATTTCACGAAATCGTTATTGGGGCAATCCAATGCCATTATGGATTAGTGATGATGGACAAGAAATTGTTTGTGTTGGTTCAATTGAAGAATTAAAACAATTATCTGGAGTTTCTGTTGATGATATTCATCGTGAAGTGTAAAATGAAACGATTTCTTTTTTTTTCCTGGAATTCCTTAATTTAATTTTTTATTTTAGTGTTGATGAAATAACAATTCCATCACGATTAGGTAAAGGTTTATTACGTCGTATACCTGAAGTATTTGATTGTTGGTTTGAATCTGGTTCAATGCCTTATGCACAAGTTCATTATCCATTTGATGGACGTCGTACATTTATGGATACATTTCCAGCTGATTTTATTGCTGAAGGTATTGATCAAACACGTGGATGGTTTTATACATTATTAGTTATTTCAACGGCTTTATTTGATCAACCACCATTTAAAAATTTAATTGTTAATGGCATTGTTTTAGCAAGTAATGGAGAAAAAATGTCAAAAAGAAAAAAAAATTATCCTGATCCAACAAAAATTTTTGATGAATATGGTGCTGATGCACTTAGGTAAGAATTTATTTCAATTATAGAAAATTAATATTTTCATCTATTTATTTATTTGTGTAGACTTTATTTAATAACATCACCGGTTGTACGTGGTGAATCACTTAAATTTAAAGAAGAAGGTGTTCGAGATATTCTTAAAGATGTATTTTTACCTTGGTATAATGCATTACGTCTTCTTATTCAATCATGTGATCAATTAAAAATTGATAGAAAAGTTAATTTTATTTATGATGAAAAACGTTTATATGCATCAATGTCATCAAATACAAATGTTATGGATACATGGATTGTATCTTATACACAAACATTATTGGATTTTGTTAAACAAGAAATGGATGGTAAGATTAAGGTTTTCTTCGATAAAAAATAATTTCTAATCAATCTTTAAAAGTTAATTATTTCATTTAAAAAATTTAATATCTCATTTAAACGGAGTGAAAATTGTTAACTAATAAATTAGTACAGTATATGTCATGTACATGAATCATTATCAGCCAATGTATGATTCGACATATTTAAAAAAGTTAGAAATACACATGTCACAATAAGTAAAGAATGTACCCAAAAAACACTCTATGGACTATACAACTTATGACATATAAATGAAATATTTTAGATGATTTTACCAGACAATATATACATTGACTAATAAAAGTTTTTTTTCTTATAGTTTCAGCCAAGAATTCTCGAAATATCCGGCGTATATATCTTTATTCACTTCTTCTGTAGTGCCAAATAATCTCGGGAAAAGTATTCAAAGAAAAAAAAATATTGAATATTAAATGATGACTGTTAATGTATGAGAGAGATTAATTAGTAAGATACTAAAAAAAAAAAGAAATTAGAGGTTGATCACAAGTAACAATAATTCAGTAAAGTATTGCTTTTGATCAATGCCATTATTTTTAAATCAACAAAGAAGTATATTTATTAGAGTTTGAAAAGGCAAACTGTACTAATTTTCGTTTATAAATCACTATCAAATTTCAATATGAGTTATCAGAAGAGAAAGCCTATTTTGTCAAAGTTCTTGATAAAGATTCATAGAACTGACTAAGATCTTAAGAATCTTTTATTGACTCTCTTATTCAATTCTAATAAGAATATAATAACATTCAAAAGAATTCATCATTCAATATATTTTTAAATAAAATCAATTGTTAACAATAGTATCAGATTTAACCAAGGAATAGATTCGCATTTTCGAACTTCTTCTTTTCAAACTATTTTATATGATTTGTTTCTCATTTGATAAGACATCCGTTATAATTGAGTGTTTGATAATTTCAAAGTAAGAGTTTCTGTATCTTTAATTGTTAATTTACTGTATATGTGACATGATTTATATTTAACTAGAGATAAATCTTTGTTTATGTAGAAATTCAATTTTGTTTTAATCAAAAATTTTATATAATTATTTAAGATAAGTATTTCGAAAGAATTTCATTTTTATTTTAGCTTACCGTTTGTATACAGTGGTACCTCGTCTTGTTAAATATATTGACATGTTAACCAACTGGTATGTCAAATTGAATAAGAAACGGTTTAAGGTAAAAAGATTTATCTTTCTTTCAAAGTACTGCAAGTCATTTTCATTTTAATAAAAAAAAATTACATATATGGTATTTTTTATAAATCTAAAATTAATATCGATTCGTTTTATTGTAGGGTGAAACAATCTTAGAAGATTGTCTTGTTTCATTAAATGTTCTTTGTTATATTCTTTTAACAATGGCTAAATTAATGGCACCATTTACGCCATTTCTTGCTGAATATATGTATCAAATCTTAAGAAAATTAATGCCACAATCATCATCTTCTTCTGAACAAGAATTAAGTGTTCATTTTCAAATGATTCCAAAATCACAGTTTGTTATTTTGTTTTTTTATTTTTCAAAAAATGTTAAAGAAAAATTTTATTTAGTCATTCATTGGTAAATAAAGATATCGAACGTGCTGTAGCTGCTGTACAAACAGTTATTGGATTAGGTCGAGTTGTACGGGAACGAAAAGTTGTTCCCATGAAAGTAAATTTAATTGATTTATTTACTATTAAATATTTAAGATTGAATTATTTGTTTAGTATCCATTACCAGAATTTGTTGTTATACACAAAGATCCATCCGTATTGAAAGATGTTGAATCATTAGAAGATTTTGTTCGAGAAGTATGTGTTTTTTAATCTTCTTCTTTTATATATATATTTATTGTCATCATAAAGGGTTTAAATGTACGCAAAGTAACATTATCACAAGATCGTGAACTTTATGGTGTTGAAATGCGTGCTGAACCAAATTATCCAACATTAGGCAAAAAAGCTGGTGGTAAGGATATCTATTTTGCTTTTTTTAAATATTTTTTTAACAAATGAATATATAAATAGCCAAAGTTAAATCATTAACTCAACAAATTCGCGACATGTCTGATGCAGATATTGAAAAATTGTTATCAAAAGGTCAAGATGAAAGTCCATTAACAATAATTGATGAAGTACCAATTGAATCGGAAGATGTTCATATTGTTTATCGTGTAGCGAAACAAACACGATTTGAGGCTACTGCTGAACAAGGAGTATGAATTAATTATTTTTCATTCGTCTTTTTTTCTTAAATTTATTTATTTTGTTTTTAAAAATAGTTTGTTGTTTTACTTGATTATACAGCTGATGCGGCATTAAAAGATGAAGGTCTTATTCATGAAATTACAAGTCGAGTTCAAAAACTTCGAAAAGAGGTTTTTCTTTGATATTATTTATTAATTTTAATTAATATTCTATTTCTTTTTTAAAGGCTAAATTAATTCCAACTGATGACATTACCATTTATTATTCAGTAGAACCACCAACAAGTGAAATTGCTCGTGTTGCATCTGAACAACGAGATGAAATTGAAGCTATTCTTAAAAAACCATTCGTTCCATTGAGCAATTTAACGAATAAAGAAAATAGCAATATGGTTATAACCAAAAAGCTTCCTGTGAGTTATATTTGATCTTTATGAAAATAACTTTTTTCTTTTCTGTATTAGGTGAAAGATGGTGAAATTGACTTCGTCATCACTCTCCATACAGAATCAAAATGAAACAAAAACAGGAGTTTATTTGTAACTGCTCTTTTGCTCTGATTTTTACGAACTACTAAAACATTTATTATTATTTGTTGTCTGATTTTGTGGTTGATATTGTGAACATTCGATCATCATGATACTTTTCAGTAAAGAAATAAGAATCACTTCATCGTTATCTAATCAATCTTTTATTCATTAGTAAATGAAAGTTTCTGGACTTTGAAAAAAAAAATTATTATTGACTATAGGTGATGCACTATCTTGATTGAGAACAGAAATAAACAAATTTTTTATTGAAATATATTTTGTAGTAAATGAAGGAATTTAGTTGTGTCATCATCGTACTGTAGTAAACATTGAATTCTATCAATGAAATTAATGTCAATTACGGAGTTATTCCCGTTCATATTGTAAACTATGATGATTTTCGTCATTCATGAAGCATTAAACGAGGAAGCACAAAGTTATTTTTTTAAGAAAACAAAACTTTATACGGAAAATGTCATCAATCATATTCTTCGATTCAATTTTTATCAATACTGTAATTTAAGTTGATGCTACCACAATTAATCGTATGTGTATCTTTGCATCACATGTAAACATTCTTATTAGCGACTGTTAATCAATAGCCGGACGACGTTTAGAAATAAGATATTTTAGAGAATTTGTTCGTGATTGTAATCTGTCGAGAAGAGGTGAAAAAATCTACCATTCTTCTGAAGAAAGTTTCACCATAGACTGATAGGTTCACCTGAATAACGCAGAAAGTAAAATGTTACAAATAATAGGATTGGATTGGAAGGTAAGAATGTGATTATATGGATCTGGCTCTGAATGTGTACATTTGAAGTTCTGAAAATATGTGTCTGTTTGGGGGAGGGGAAGGACGAGTGAATCAAGATGCACAGTCATATTGACTAGAGACAGTTTTAGAACCAACTTCACCTTTTATGATCTGTTGTGCTATAATTATTATTTCATCATATCATTTCAGAGTATTCCAGAATAAAATGGATTTCATCTTCTTCTTTTATTTGACTAAATATAATTATCATTTAGATTTTATAATGATGGAGTTGAAGCATTTTGATTTAATAAATTGGGCGTGTGCGTGTGAATGCAGAGAATATTTACATTCACACCCAAATCTTACTCATAGTAGACTTCTTGATCCATAAGTTCTTGATCAGTATAAGAATACAAATTTTCAAAAGTTTATTTATCAACGCCATTCAACCATCTGTAAAAAGCCCATAGGGACATGAAAGGGTGTAGATGCAGGTAATAAGTTGAACCATTGAAATTCTTTGCCCCGCCACGAGCAATGCGATGTGTTGTCTTAGATTCACCTCGATTACTCTCACTTCTATACCCATAGCCGAGTTCTAGAGAAATGAAGGTTTTGACAAGTCGATTCGCTTCAGAGGAAAACTACTAAGTCTTTTTTTCCTCGCTCTTCTACTATAATTATAGGAAATAAATAAAAACCACGACTTTCCGGTTCATGTATAAATACTGTCGGCTAAAACATAACATACCTTTTTCTGTCTACTACAGCTTTTCTTTTTCTGCAAATAACGACATATGATAGTACCTAAAGTACCAATTTGTACAATTGTCACATGTAAACGCTAATCTTTCACAGCATGTCAACAATATTTATGTGTAAACAATTTAGAAGAACACTCAGATCTACTCAATTCAAAATTAATAACACTCGCAGACCAAATCGAATGTAATTCTTTAAATGAAACATTTTGCCTGGGAAATCTTGAAAAGTGGTGTTGTGAAGCTCATATAATGTTCCAACGATTCTATGCAACAAAACGTAAACAGCTTATCAATAAGATCGGCAAAACTAAACTAGTCGAACTCGATCAATTGAAAATAGAAATTGATGAATCAATTCGAGAAGAAAACGTAATCCACAACGAAATCGATTCGATCATTGAAGTAACTCGTTTCATTAAATGAGTTATTGATGAATTTTAAATTTTTTTTCTTTCTATTCATTTTTTCACGATTGATGATAATCCGATTGTAAAGCCTACGACACATTAGAAAATCCAGAATCTTCTATCCTGTCATATCGTTCATAATATACAAGAAAGTCTTCTATCAAGTCCCTCAAAAATAGTCATATTTTTTGTAGCCTTGCCAATAATTCTAAGTTACAATTCATTTTTGCCCATTATATCGTTAGTAAACAAGTTTATTTCACTTATGCCACATGTGTAGAATGAGAAAGACGTGTTCCATGTCCGATGAAAAAAAAGATGACAGTTTTTAGCAAGAAGAACGTTTTCAGAACAACATAGTCAATATGCCCTAACTTCTTGGTACAATGTTCAGGAACACTATTTTTTTTCTAAAGAATGAGATCTGTCTATAACGACATATAACTTCTTCACAGCTAAATAGTTAAGCACAAGAAATTTTTTTTTGTCAAACTTAATTAAGTCAGTTGTTTATGTTGAGGTTTGAAAAGCACAGATGGAGTTTGTTCATAACGAAGCATATCAATAGCATAGTTATTAGTCCCAAGCTAACTTAGATGAATACGGTCGTCTGTAAAGAAACAGTTGGTAAAGAACAGAAAGGGTTAGTAATTCCTTATCAAAAACTTCAAGAAACTTTCTCTCTACATAGTCTGACAAAGAAAAGAATGCTCTATTTTTCGATGCTTTGCGATCATACTTCAACTAATAATTATATTAATAAACTTTCGATAATATTTGTTTCTTTACGATATATGCTAGTTGTAATAAACGATATTTTGTTTTCTATGTGTATTATCTTCTTGTTATTCTCTTTGTTTGCCTCGTCTTCGTCAATCCCTAACCGTCTACACATGTATATGCAAAGATACATGTCCAGCTTATTTTACGTATATGCGCAGTGTATAACTGTGTTCTAAGACAACCAACGAAGTATAGCTAGATTAAATCTTAACACTATTCACTTTTACTTATATAGATAAAGAAAATTTTCATTTCTGCATTAAAATGGGTGCTGTACTTACTATTGAAGCAAGATTTATTTACGATGAACTACGTTCTGCTTTTGTTGATCAAGTTCTTGCACTTATGACAGTAGAAAGGTGGTCTAAAAGGTTTCGTGAAGGCTGAAAAGACTTTGAAGATGAAGAGCAATCTGGCAGATCTGTAACTGAGATAATATCCGCAAATATTGAACAAGTTTGTAGCCTTGTTAATGATCATTCTTAAATTACAATAGCAAAGGTGCAAGTGCAAACTTATATGAGCTACAGCACCATTCAGCGAATCATCTCCGATTATTTGAAGCTGAGAAAAACTACTGCTCATTTTATACGCAACCAGCTGACTGGTTCACAATAGTCTGAACGGGTCAGAATATGCAAAGACAATTTAGCAAAATTCGAATCAGGTGCGTAGCGATGATGGGATGTAGTATCAGATGATGAGGATGTGAGTGTAGGTTTAGGTGGGCGTGAGATGTAGATAGGCGATCGGCAGGATCTTCTTGTCAGACTTACTCATTCACTTACTCAGCCATACCTACATCTACGCCCTCGTGGTTTCTTCAGTATTCAAAATCTTCTGTCTATGAACGAAGATAACTCACCTACAGTGCAATTCTTAAACACATTCAATTAGCAAACATTAGGTATGGTATTCATTCACTAGATCTTATTCTTCGTTGTATGCCTAGTCTTCAAGAATTTCTTTTTACACTTATCATCAGGCATCCTGATTCATCATCTATTGATATCCTACTCTACGGAAATAATTAGCAACAAACATTGACAACCAGTGTATCATATTTGATTAAATATTACTTTAACATATCTCTTTTAACAAATGAAGAATTATTTAACATAGATTGGATTCTTGACTCGTTTCGATGTTTCATCAATCAATATTATGGTTCGCATATGGCTATCAGTCGATCAAAATCGTTAGAGGATTCATACTGTATATACCAAAGAAATGAAATGTTCGTTTTACTGAGTTTCGATAGGAATAGCAGATATACTTGAAACGATCTAGTATTTCTCTAGCTGCTGTCACACATGATGAAAATCAGAAGAAAATGAGAAGCTTTTGTTTTGTACAATGAGAAAAAAGAACAGCGACAGGATAATTAATAAGTGTTACTTTGTTCTTTTTTATAAAGAAATAGAGATTCATTGTCATGTCTAAGGTTTTAGAAAGTGCACGAATTCATGTTCATTATTTATAGAACTTTTTCGACGCTTTAAATATATGTTCGAAGCCAATTCTTTTTAATACGAACGCTTTTTTTGAAATTACGGAGCATGATTGCGATAAGAAAGGATGAATTCGTCATCTTAAACTTTAGCACGTGACATCGGTTGTATTATACTCGGAAAAGACGTTATCTCTATCTTCTTCTCGTATTATGTTTCTTCTTATATTATGACTTTCATCTGTATATAAAGCATACGAAAATCTATAAATAAAGTGATTTATAAAAGGGTGCATGTGCGATGTAAGCACATCCACTATTAAACAGAAGAGAATTAATTCAAGATAGATATCCTATACACATGGTGATGAGATATTTCAATGGGCTGTATGTGTAAACAAATAAATTAATATCAGAAGAAGACGAGAGAGGGTTATTAATTGAAATGAAAACTGCAATATGCAGGGAGCTCTTTGATGTAAAAAAGATAAAGAGAAAAACGTGAAGAAACTCGTTATGAACGCATAGAAAAAAGATTGCTAATAATTTAAGAAAAAAGAAAAAATTTAACACGATTCAACTACAATATCAATTACTGTAAATATATTCATCGATGTCGAAGACTTGAATTCAATGCTTCTTCGAACTCTAAATGATTTAACATTAACTCAAGAAAATTAAATTAAATTTCAGCAATATCTAATACTCATACTTACCTAATCAAGTGATAAATACTCTTGTCTGAAATATTGTAACAATTGATATGTTGCAAATACTAACGGTCGAGGAGATGAAAGTCTATTTTTGAAGAAAATACCGATGAGTTAATCGTTTGCCCTTGATATGTTTTACATTTTGTCATTGCAAATGTGAAGGTACATAATCAATTACAAATATAACATTTGTCGCTCATTCTCATTTGTTATAACGTCAAATTTTTGGACTAATATATTACTGGGCAAGAGAAAAAATTTCAATTAAAGAATCATTACATGATTTTGAAATATCATATGATCATACAATTATCGGTTGAAGAAATTTTCGCCGTGATATATGTACTATAGATTATATTAATAGTCCACTATAAATTGGAGGTATGTCTTTAATTGTTATCACAATAGTATGAATTATATTCAATTTAGACTTTGGAAATTTTGTCGAAGTTGAAAAAAATTGTTTCGACAAAAGAAAATATCAACGTGGTCATCTTCTAGACACCTAATTGGTCTTCGTTGATATTGAAATCAACACAAAAAAATGCTACCCGGCACCTGTCGATCAGCGTGACGCTGCAAATTTATGGTTAATAATTCGAGATTATGCTTTACCAGGTAACGGTGATACGATGCATGATTTATCAAATAATCTAAACCGTTTTAGAGAGCACCATCCATTCCGATAAATGGAGAGCATATCGAATTCTACAAAATAATCTGCACTATACTCATTTAACTGTCAACCACACGATGAGATTTGTCGATCGAAATACTAGAAAATATTGAGTACATGAATTTTAGCAAAAAGAAAACAAAAAATAAGGCAGCTTTTATCGGAACATATTAAGGTCATAGGAAGAAGAATTCAAGTTTGATTAAGTGTTCAAAATATAGTAATCATTCGGAAAGCGTCATCAAATATAGAGTAGCATTTTATTTGCCATCTTGCACCATTTACACTATTGGGCATTTCACCATTTCAGCTTTGTAGTGAACCATAAAGTGGCTACTCCTAAAGGTTGGTTCTCTTTCTGTTCTATTGACTTTTTAAAAACTTTTCTTGTCTCCAAAATAGTTGTCTTTATGGAGGAAGCCGGTAATGCTTTTGAATTTCTATACTTGGTTTCAAACTATAGCATAATGGATCTGAAGAATCGAAATATATCGGAATAAACAGTAAAATTTTATAATGACAAATATTAGTTTGTATTGTATTTATATCGATGATATAGTAGCTTACTTTAATAATGAATTTCATGCTATAATAATTGAGTGCCTACAAACATTATTTCAATCAAGCACATATGAAGCATGTATCATTTTTTATATTCTTTTTTTCTCAATTATATATATCTGTAAAAGAAACAGAATTCTTTCATTTTTTTTCTATACATTATTTATTGCTTTAGATGTTATAAATTCTACGTCACTCACCCTTCTAATCAAATAATTAAAAAAATTTAATAATTCTTAAAGAAGAATTATCAATGTATAACTGCAAACGTGTTTTTAATCCTATGAATGAACCTGTGTTGGATGCAACAACAAATACTATAAGTAATCTAACCAAGAAAAGAATATGCATGCCGTGCGACAAAGAACTTATGATGTGATTTTCTGTTGTCCTAGTACTCTTTCTTTATCATAACACGTTTTCTTTTTTCTCTCATTGTATCGTATAACTTTTAATCATTGTCAAAGAAATCATTTCTGATCGTTATTATTACTTAATAACTTTTCTTTGTTATTAAAAAGTCATTTTTGTTGTTCTTATTATTGCAGAACTTTGTTCTGCTATTAAAAATTCATTTTTGGTTATTGTTATTGGACATTGTTTTCTTATTCTGCCATCATTCATTTCTTGGTCACAAAATATATGATAAGAAACATGCGTCATTTAAATAAAGCGACATCGAATTTGATTGTATCTTTTATTTCCAAAATCGTCAAGTGCAAACATTGTTTGAGAAGTTTTTTCAATCTTTTAAGGTTGGTTTGACAATAGCATATTTTCTATGGTTCGCTTGATTACTATAATATATGTATATATTTTTTGATAAAATCAATAAAACATGACTGAATATAATTAGAAATTTCAATTTAATATCATAAAAGTTTTATCATCTTTGATTGTCTATTTTTTCATTGAGATGCAGAATAACAGAAGAGATCTGGAAAATAATTTAAAAATCAAGTTGTTATTTTTTGAAAGATCAATCATCATTTGAAAGAAACATCATTCTTTCAATAATCGATCCGTTCTTAACCATTTACGCAGCAAATGAAAAATATTAACAATACAAAAAAGTCAACATTATCATAATTATTATGTTACTTATGTTTTTTTTCTCCATCCAATAATTATATCGAAACCGTTTCAACGGAACAACATAGGACAATAAATCATCAAAGACATGAGTAGAAGAAAGGGTTTGCTGATTTTTTCTATTGGTAATTGTCTTAGTTTCGAAATCAATGGAATTAGTCGCCATAAGCGAATCTGACAGGAATATTTTTTTACTATAACAACATGAATAAATACGCTATTTTCTTTCTTCATTTAGAACGTTCAGTATGCATGAAATGTCTCAAGTAGGAATGTGATATTTCGGTAAAAATATTGAAAAACTGACGGTGAGACATTGTAACACTGATTACACTGGCATTGGTTTCATTGGCATCGTGAATACATTGACATATCTACTCTGCCAAAGTATACGCCTTTTTTACTTTCTACTTGTACTCGTCAATGGATAGTAGTGGAATGAACGCATATATTTGCTCCAAATATAGATTACCTAAAGTAATCATACTCAGTTGCGGATCTAACGTTTGAGATAATCTGACCCCAATATCATTAAACCCAGAACCAGCATTGAATTCTAACTTTTTTTCACAAGTTTATCTTGTGTTGTATTATAATTCAATTTTTCACGCTTGAGATCTCCGTCCAGTATCAAGAAATGAATGATTTTAACTCATTTTTTCGTCATTTTTTTCTGTGTGTATACGTACTTTCGGGTGTAGTAACCCGAAGAATGGCATGTGCGTCAAAGCATGGTCTACCGTTCTTGTTACCGTCCGTTAAGCCGATATGTCTCAGAAACTTAAAAAATTTGAGTTTCTAAATTAAAACTCAAGAAAAGTGCATTTTACTACGATCAGAATTATAATAGATCAGATATTGAATAATCTGATTTATATATGACTGAAATAAGATTATTTTTTTCTTTGTTTTATGTGATTTGTCTATCTTCTTGTAAGCCAATCCTTTACTAGCATTTTCTATCTTTTTTCATTTCAAAATCTCTCAAAACCAAGAAAATTTTGAATCTGTTTACGACAACGTCGAGCCGCCGTCAATCAACTTATCGGCTTATGCTTTTAATGGTTTTTCTTCTGGCTCTCCTTCGTATTATTGATTGATTCTGTATAAGTATATATTGGGTCACTTTACAAATGTTTTTATTATTATTATTATTCATCCCGTTCTGTGAAACCATAATGTAATATTAACCATCGTGAAAAAAAAATTCGTACGAAATGCAAAACAGGTGAATATTATATGAATAATTTTGCTCTTTCAAAACATATTTACAGTCGGTATAACGATGTCGAGTGAATTTGGTTGTGTAGTCTTTTTTTTCTCCTTTATGTGGGTTCTGTTTGTACATGGAACTGAACTTAGCAAAACATCTTGTCCATTTCCTCCAGAGTTTAAAAATTATTATGATTTCAATTGGGAACTGCGAAATAATGAATGGATAAATACAAAAAGTAAAACGAATTATTTGCTTTTAAGTCTATCATGGTAATCATTTTCAATCTTTATAAAAAAAAAGACTTTTACATGTTCTCATTGTGTTTCTAGGTCACCGACATTTTGTGCATCACTCTCAGACATTGCACGTGTTAAAGAATTTCAATGTCATCGAAGTGATATATTTGATTTCGTTGTTCACGGTCTTTGGCCACAAACATTTAAAGCTGCATCAGTTCGAGATCAACCTCGGAATTGTCGGAATGAACAACAACTTCCTCTCTCAATCATTAAACGTTTTTACTGCCTGATGCCCGATGAAGATTTAATGCAAGCTGAATGGGAAAAACATGGTAAGGTTATTCAATTATCTATTCTTTGTAACATATCGGAAGAACTCTGTTACAGGTTCATGCTATTACAAGACAGCAACAGATTATTTTAACGTGATTGAATATCTTTTTAATCAATTGAAGGTACCTAATATTCGTGCTATGAAACAACCAACATCGTCATCAATTAAAAATGCTTTTCTTACATTAAATTCACCTCATTTATTTCCTTCAGCCATAGATGTTCATATCGACAAACAAGGTCGATTACATGAAATTCGACTCTGTTATGATCTTCAATACAAATTCATTAGTTGTACACAATGAATTAAAAAGAAAACTGATTCTTCAGTTACTATTCACATTAATATCTATAAAAAAGAACACTTAGAAGCTGCTTTATAAATATCATAATCTTGAAACATATAACAAATGCTTTATATATAAGAAAATTTCGGTTAGCTAAAAATTTTGAATAAATATTCAGCTGCCAATGTTGCCGTGTTTTTTTGAGTTCAGATCAATAGAATGGTTTACTCCTCAACGAATTCAGCATCTTAGTTCCTCTTTGAATGTCTGAAATTTGGATATAAAACAGAAAGAAAAGTAGAATGAACTCTAAAATATATGATGATTTTGATCTTGTACCAGTTCAGATAATTAATCTGACATCAAACGACAGAAAAACTAAAACAATGAAGAAAAAAAAGAGTTCGATACGTCGACATCTATTCCTATTGTAAAGAAAAGAGATATAGATTCTTCATGAGATAGTGTAAACCTTACTTTAGCATTATGTCAACAACTGATCAATTGCCCAATAGTACTCTCGATTCAGCGCCAATTAATATCATATGGCAAGTCTGAATATTAGAGATGATTCACCTAAACATCATTTATTATGTCTCATATCCCAATTATCATATGAAAATAAGCTCTCAGAGCTCAATCTACGTTGATATACCAAAAAATGAATATACATATTTATATCGAACTGTTCATCAATTGCCTAACATAAACTTTTGACGTTCTCTCTTGAAATCCTATTATGATGAATAGATTTAAAATCTGTTGTTGAAGTTTTCATTTTGATAAAAGTTGGATTCCTATGAATGAAAAATTCGCCTTCTACGATAAAAAATTCGAACATATGTATTTCTTCTTTATATTATTATAAGCAACCGATAGAAACGCACGGAATGTGTCAGATGACTGGACCAAGTGCGAACGCAAAAAAATTCAAACAAAGATAAGAGCAGAAATATAGCCAACAAACATATAGAAAAGAAAAACCAAGGCGACATTTTCAAGAGCACACAGACATTTAAGACTGCGAATATCACTGATTAAAAAACAGCTATACAGATACACGCACACAGATAAACAAGATTCGTTGTAGTAGAAAAACGCATTAACAATACATAAGAGAAGGAAAAGATCTTCTCCTATTTCATAAGAAAAAACGAGAATTACAAAGATTGTTGTTGATTATAATGTTTAACAAGAGAACCAATCGATGATGTACTTCCACCACGACGTTTGAGATTCTCAAGTAATTGATTTGCTGTAGCACTAAATCGTTGTGGACATGATGAACCTAAAATCATTTCAAATACTTATACCAAATCAAATGAATATGTCAATGAATTTATCCCAATACATGCAAGGTAAAATATGGAACTTTTTATTTCAAGAAACTCCCATTTTCCCATGATCATCGCATAGAATGAAATGTCCAGTAACGTTTTTTTTTGCATCATTTTCAAAATCACTTAAACGACGTCGTTTATCGACTTAAAAATTCCCATAAGTAATTCGATCAAAAAAGAAGTATGTTTAAAATATTATTTATATGAATGAACGTTGGCATGTTTTTATAAAATTTGTACATTCACTATTTGAGTTCTCATCACGTTCAGAAACAATACCTTTCAAAAATAAAAGCATATCCATCAATTCGATGATAGTTATTATCACAATACATAAGATTCGAATTATTGCGAGAAAGACAGTTAATGGTAAGCTTCGTGTTTCAATATCTTCGAAGAAGAAGTATTGAAATTGAAGTCTTTTCTAACTAAGTATAGACAAATATAGTACGATTCACTCTCGTCGAAATTAAGATTAGAAGCGAAACCAAAATAAAATTATTTCATTTTTCTTCATGCCTAAAAGAGTATTGAACAAGTATATTGGTAAGTGAATGGATCGCACAATATCCGTGAACTGTTTCAAACTTGAATATGGTATTAAACAATAATTGTCAAGCCTTATGTTAACAAAATTTTTGCTCTGTGCAATATTAAGAATGGAACTTTTTGAATCGAACCTAGAGATCTGTAAATCTAACGTTTTCAGTCTCGTTTGAAGCCTCACACTAATGATTGCATATCTAAGTTCTAGCTATTTTCTATGACATACATAGTAATTTAAATAGATGTACGATCAACACAAGTTTTTCTATGTTAATCATAGTATCAGCATCTACTTATCAGTATCCATTCCTAGGAAAGAATAAATATGATGACATCGAATGTAAATCTTATCAAAATATTTCGACGAGAACAAGCTTAAAGAATATATTGGCTGTGTTATCGTTTTCGTTCGATAAAGCAATAAAATTTTGGTCTCAACCTCGGGACTCTCTTGAAGATCATAAACAAGACTCTAGCACTTGGACTAGAGGAGGCTGATACCATACATATGTAATGACAACTCGAAAGTATCTCACAAGGAATTCTTGAATATCATTAAACAGTCATACAAAAATTCATAAACAAATCTATTACGCTTAATTCTTATTGATTACATGTTCTTAAACAATTGAATAAATAATCTGACTAGACATAGATATTTTCTACTAATAAACAAAAAGAAGAAACACAACGACAATGACTAAAACAAAAATTTTCATGCAAAAACAAAAAAAAACAATTCTCTGTTCTATCTGCTATTAATCATGCGAAAGAAATGGCTAAAGCCCATGTATATATATATAGATATATAAAACACACTGATCTCTTACATAAAATAATTAATTTCGATAACGATGATGATAAACAGCTGAAAAATCGAATATATTTGCTCATTTATTGAATTGGAATGACTTACCATTGGCTGGTAAATTTTGATGAACACCATTTGTTGTAACACAATTATTGAAGAAGGTTGTTGATGGTGGTAAACCATTCGAATTAAAGTCAAGTCCTAATGGATTTTCATGACGACGAGCTTTTGATTCTGCTGCACGCTGAGCAATAACAGCAGAAAAATTGACATCTAATCTCGGATCCATTACTGTTGAATTTCGTTGAGATGATGATACTATTGAAGCAGTTGCACGACGAAGTGTAGTTGGAGACGGAGGAGGAGGAAAGCCATTCGAAGGAGTTATGTCCTCGATTACAATATTTTTTAATTCACTTGAATAATATGAGGATGGTGAATGATTCTTATTTGAATTTACTAAAAGACCCAAAATAAAAGAAACATGAAAAACTTAATCCATGACATTTCGATTGAAATCCTATTTGATATTTATATTTTTTTAATCAAAGGTCATATTAACTTACGATGATGAATCGATTTAACAAGTGTTTTCTGTGATAATATTTCAAGATTAACTTTTTTTAAACGAGTTTTTGCTTGTTCAATTTGTGCTTGAAAATCTGATACTGTTGTTATAGGTTCACATTTTGATGAAGTTGGATGTTCAATTTTAATTGGTACGTCAAAATTAACCGGAAATGGAGGTGGTGGTGGAGGAGGAGGAGGAGGAGGAAGGGGAGGAGCAAGAACAGAACATGTTTCATTCTCTATTGTTATTGCTACAGTATTATTATTATTGTTTGAATTAAGTCCTGCATAAGTATGTTTTCGATTATTTGATCTTTTTTTAATATCACTTGGTTTTGATGGTAAAGGATTTAAATTTGTTGTTTTAAAAGTAGACATATTTGTTGTATTTATAGTTAAAGAAGGAGTCATATAAATAGCAGTACTATTTTCTTCAATTGATATTTGATTTGTTGGTAGAACATGATTACTGTTCAATGAAGATAAAGATGATTCTTCATCAGCTTCATTTGATGATGAATTTGAATTACGTCGAATATTTGTTATTGATGATAAATTTGGTACACTAGTTGTTGAAGATGATCCATTAATTGATGGTCGAAATGTATTATATCCTTGTTGATTTTGAGATGAAGAAAAACAATCATAGAGAGAAGAATCACGCTCAGGAATTAAAGGTTTATTTCTAAAATCAATATTGATAGAACATGTTTTACAAAATAATCCATAAGTTAGCTTACTTCAAATGAATAGAACCACCAGATCCATTTGGAATATTTTCATTCTGTTGTTTCGACATTGATATACAATCTTCAAAATTAGTCGATGGTGGACCAATCATACTACCATAATCATATTCACCCAATGTTCGATCAAGATCTTCTAGGGAAAACAAAAAATAAGACATGTCAATTTTAATTGTTTATGAAATAATAAGCACTTCGACTAAATAATCGTAGTATTTTCTATATACGCAATACAGAAAAGAAAATAACTTTGATTGAATGCTTCCTATTATCAAATCACTTTATAGAAATACGTGACTTATTCAAGAAACATGAGTACCACTGATTGTATTCCAACTTTTTATATACGTATTTCGATTCAATGAAAGTCTGTCTTAGCTTCATTTATTGAAAATATTCTTTCTACAATACTTGTAACATTTTGATTGTCTTGAGTCTTATAATGGATATTCGTCAAAGAACAGAAAATTACACACCAAGATTTAATTATAGATATTGTAGAAAACATCTTGTGTACATTGTTATAGAATACAAAACTTCAGAGTAATTTTAACTCATTCATCTAAAACTTGGATAGCTTCATTTTCATATCTTATAGAGACTTATTCTATCATTTATAAGGTTGATATTCCTTTCTTGTTCATTACATATAATATTTTTTTATTTCGTTAGATTTTTCTTCATGTTCCGATTTATATACTAAATAAATCATTAATGACAATATGATAAACACTTTCAATATGTTTATTACATATCAATCAAAGTGGATTAAATATTTTTACTAGTCATAGACAGCAGTGCAAAGTTTTTATTCATTAAACACTGCATAAAGAAATACTGCTTAGAACTAAATAATATCATTGGTTTCAAAACAAGATTTGTGACGTTTTCAAAGAGTTCTTACATTCATTATGTACACATATGAGAACTTGAAACACTATAATAATCAGCTTTATCCAAAGTAAAGTATATTAGAAATATAACTGTGTATGCATACGACTCTATTCATCTACTAATAAATAAAATATTGGCAAATCATGATTGGTGACTCGCAGAAAAAACTTCCGAAGATGTTCTACACATGGTTTTTTAAAACCTCTTAAAATTTTTGAAAACTTTCTTCAAAACTCATGATATTACTTCTATATACAAACTGTTTGAAACTATCAAATTCTAACTTCGTATTGAAATAAAAGTTCAACTTCACAAACTCCTTCTTAATTTTCTAACGATATTAATTTTTTGATATATCTTGAAGATGAATATTCATCCTAAAGACATGATCTGTTATTCGATATGACTTACATTTGAATATTTTGACTGAATATAATAGAATTAGCTATAGAAAACTAACGTTATAAATGTTATAGTGAAAACTTGTATAATTTTCAATTGAATAAAACTTATTCGAGAAAAACCTACCCAAATGAAAGAAAAAAATTTGTTTAAAAACTTTCTTCCAACTAACAGATTTTTTTTCTCTCTCTTTGTTTAATGTTGATCAAACAGAAAAAAAATAAACGAACATGCATTGTGATATATGAGTATATAAGTGACATGCATACGCGCCTGTTCTTTTAAAGTGATAATTGCATGCAGCAGATTCTTTTTTTTTGGTAAAATACCTAAGAAATTTTCATGTTTTTTTCTCTTCATGATCAATGATCCCGATTGGGAAGGATCAAACAAATAATGAAAAGGCGATAATCTATTTGATGATTTCGACGATGATGAAAGAACTAAATTAAGTCAAGTCATACAATCATAAGAAGCATGCCATTGAAAAGTCAATTAATTATTAAGTTATTGTTAAGAAGATCTACATACCATTAAATTGTTGTTCAAGATCTGGTCGAAGTGGTGCTAAAAATAAATTCTTTTCAATTTGACTCTTTAAAAAAAAATAAAGCAAAAACTTACCTTTACGTCGATAAGGTAATGATTGTGAACACAGATTAGGTTGATTTGGATGTAAATCATGACATGGATAATGAGAATGTATCATTGATGATGTATTAGCTGTAACAACTTTCAATGCTAATGTATCACCAGCTCGTTTTATTAGATTAACACATTCTTCGTGTGGCATTGATACAACATTTACACTATTTATCTATTGATTTTTTGTTTCAAATAAATACTGACATATTTAAGAAAAACTTACTTCAAGAACATAATCATTTTGTTTAAGACCAGCTTTATCAGCATTACTACCTTTTTCAATACTATCAAGAAATTGTAAAGCAGGAAATGAAGGACTTGGTTGAAATAATTTGCCTGCAACTATAATAAAAATATATATATATATATTTATTTATTTATAACTTTAATAGAAAAAAACATTATACTTCGAGATCCTTTAAGAACAAAGCCAAAACCTTTTTTTCCTCGTTGTAAAACAATAGTACGTGGTGTATATGTATCATTATTAATCATTAAAGCTGATAAAGTATCACGACTTATAACAATTGTATCATCATTTGTCTTTTCACCATTTTCTAAATTTTATCATATATATAAATACATACATATATCTGTAGTTTTTCAATGAATTTTCAATAAATATTAATGGAGAAACTTTCTTTCAAACTTATTCAAACAACACCACACATCACAATTCAGTGATATATTGAGTCATACACAAAAAAAGCCAGAATATCCGAACAACAGTTATATAAATTCATGTTAATATTCTTTCTAATCATATGGATTTTCGGATAGGCTTGTTTTTTTTTGTAGTTATAAGAGTAAAAAGATGTAATATCAGTTGATTCGTTTACTCATCAATGTTATTTTACAATTCAAAGAATATATGAATTTTGTTTCTTAAATACAATTTTGAAATTTATCATAATAAAAAATTTACAAATCAATTCAGAAAGAACTATCTTATACGCACAGAATAGGTTTTAATGTGATGAACCTATAATTTCATTTTATATTACAACCTACTTAATAGTTCATTAAACGAGTTCTTGCCAATCATTAAACTATAATAAAACTAAAATCAGTTAAATCAAACCAAACTGTATTAGCATACAAATTGATATTTAATTTTTATCAATACTCAAGCAAAACAGTACTGTCAGTACTGATATCACTTATATTATGTTGAGTCTGATAGAATCGAATTTGCAATAGATCTGACATATTGCATTATTCTATTTATTATTATAATCATAAGAAAATTATTTAGCAAAAAGTAATTATGTCGAATTTTGTTTCTCGAAAAAAACTATTATTTCGTTTGGCATATAACAAATAGAGTCTATTGTAAAAAAATGCTCGATTAAAAAAATCTTATCTGTATCAAATAATGGCTAAAATACTGATTCAATAGGCTCTACAAAAAATATTTTCTATTATTTGTGACATAGCTCATACAATCATAGAAAGAATAATGAAATGACTGAATATGCAAAAAAAAAACAGAAAAACTTACTAAAAACACAAATATCTTGAACATGATTACTTGGAAACCATCCTTCAATATCTTTACATCTTCCTTCTAAATATCCTTGTTCACCAACACTTAAAACTAAAATAATTCATTTAAAATGAATTCATATTAAAACAAACGAAACAAATTGTAAACCAACTTTCAACAATATCTCCTTTATTAATTAATAATTCTCCAGGTAAATTTGCATGATATGATTTAATGCACATACATTTTCTTCCAGGTGCAGCAGCATATAAACGTTTTCTTTTATATGCATAACAACCATTAACATTATTTGTTGCATTAGGAGAACCTTTTGTTTTTATTAATAAAAAAATATATATATATGTAAACTATTTAAAAGAGAAATGTTTTTCTTTATAAATTTACCAGAAGATAAATGTGATGCACATTCACTTCCAAACCCATGATCACTATTAACACTAAATGATTTCGGTGATGAAGATCTACTTGATGGATTTTGTTGTTGAAAATAATGTTCAATAGTTGGTGTTGTTACTGGTGATTGACTTGGTCGTATAAAATTATTAACATTTAATTTGGGCATACTTTGTGATCGACTAGTTAATGATGATGATGGAGTTGTATTCGATGATGAACGTGCACGATGTTTATCTCGTTTTTGTTCGATGTAAATTGAACGACGTTTTGGATTAATTAAAGGTGCTTCTCGAAATGGTACAACGTGTTCTGATTTATGTGATTGAATTATTGATGCTATGGAAGAATTTTGTGAAACTAATGCAAGTTCAGATGGTGTTTGATTTGATTTATTTACAATATTTGTATCAGCACCACGATAAAGAAGTACACGAGCACAAGCTTCCTTAAAAAAAAATATAATTTCAATAAAAAAAATCAATCGATCTCTATCACCTTCAATATCTGATGTGTTCATATGGTCAAGAGTCACATTCACACTAATCCTCTCGTTGTCTTCCTACTCACTCACTCAATCAACGGACTCTCATCGGGCGTACTCATTGCATAAAAACAAAGCTTCTCTTCCTCCGCCTAACGAACGAACAAACGGACAGATAAATACACACACAAACAAGTACTATACTCAACTCAACCCTTTTCTAATTTATCATCGACTGACTGTTAGTTGTGTATAAGTGTACGGAGAAAGACCGATAATCCTAAAACAATGTTTGAAAAAAAAAAGCTACGACAAAAACAAGAAAAGAAAAGAATGTCATCTGATAACGCCCAATGATTTATAAAGAAAAAAAATGATTTTCTTTTTCGTTTTTTACATTGTTATTTATCTATTAAATCTAAAGAAAAGATTATCCTATTTAAATTACCTGATTAGTTGCTGCACAAATATGTAAAGGAGTATTTCCACCAATATTTATTGCATTCATATCAGCCCGATAAAAAAGTAAATGTTCAACATGTTGAACAAGTCCAAGACGACATGCTTGATGTAATTCAGTAGATAAAGAATCATCACGGCAATCAACTATTGAATGATCTTGTAATAATAATAAACAACAATATGATGAATCAACATTTAATTCAATTTGTTTATTTAATATTGAATGATAAAGTGGTGTTAAAGTCTTTTCATCATATACATTTGGAGATGCACCAAGTTCAAGAAGAGTCTTTATTTAAAAATGAATTTTATTTTAAATCGAATAAATATTTCATATAACTTACTACAATAGCTTCTTTTCGACTATAAATAGCAGATTTATGAAGTGGTGTTAAACCTCCATTACGTGTCCGAAAATCCAAATGAGCACCACCATTAACTAATGTCATTATCATTGATCGTGGTTCAAGTAAATCAACACATGCACATGATAGAGGTGTTTCTAAAACCATTTATTCATTCATTTTCATTATATACAACTTCTCAAATACCATTAAATGAAAAATTTTTGCATTATTCTTATTGGAAATGATCGATCTGTTTTTTTTTTTTTTTTATCTTAAAGATAAATGTCAAATTCTGTGCATACTCGAAAAAGAAAAGGAATTGTTCTCAGCTAGATGATAATCCGTTCAGTTAATTTAACTTCGATTAATCTAAAATTGTTAGTCAAGAAGAATTATTCTTATCTATAAATTTTCATATGTTATATTCAAGAAACATTTTACGAGCATTGACCTTAACATAGGATCAACTAGTTCTACCTATCAAATCTCAAAAGGTTCGAAGTTTAATCCATCCAGGTGAAATGATTATACGAAAACATATAACGGTTTCTTATTTTTGAATATCAAAACAGAAAAAAGACAGAAGAATCTTTTACTAAAACGTAGCTTCTGTCAAATCCAATTTCAACAGAAAAAATATATAGTAGGCAACCAAATACCTACACATTTCTAGAATTTGAAGTGTTACATTTCTAAATTCACATCCTAAAATTTATCGGTTTGATACAATATACCGTTACACAATACAAATAGTCGTAAAATGAATCTACACTGACAAGTGATTTTTGGTATAGAACTATCTGGTACTTGGATAAAGCTTTGTGAACGCAACACGAAGGCAATTGAGAATGATGAACTTCGTTTAATAGTGTATATTCTAGTCTGACAAATTAAAGTTTATTGATAAAATTCAGCATTAATTTTACGAAATTCAATAATTGATTAGTATAATATAAAATAACTTACCATCATCAGATATATGAAAATTAGGATCAAATCCTTTTTCTAAATATCTTGCTACTTTTGAAATTTGATTTGTTTTGATACAATCAATAAATTTTTTTGTATTAACTTTTAAATTAATATTTTTCTGTACAAGATGAATAGCTTTATAAACACGTCGTTTATATTTAAACTGGAAATAAAATATAAAAAACTTTTAAATTTAAATAAAATTTGATTTTCAAAAATAATTACTTCAAGATAACTAACAGGTCCACTTAATGGATATTCTCTTAGACAACGAGACTCGTCTAGAAATTTGCCAGCTCGACCATTACATGGTGGCAAATATAATCCAAAATTTAAACTATCAGTTAATTCCTATAAAGTTAAATAAAGATTTCTTTTTTTCGTTAATATTATTATAATAATAAGACTTACGCGAACTAGCACTTGTAGAACTTTTTGTTTCGCACTCCATATAGTATCATCCAAATTAAATTTTAGTACTTTCTAATAAGGAAAAACAAATTAATTTGTTTATTACTTAAAGAGATACGATGAGCATACCTGTAAATTATGATCTTCAACAGCTATTCGAATATAAATAAAACTATTATCTTGTTCAATTCCACTATCATCTTTTTCATCTTGGTGATTTTGTATTCTATTTATTTGTATTCTTTCACTTTCCATTTTAATTGTTTATTTAACCATCTGAAAAGTTTTCTTTTATATAAACATATGACAAGTTCATCACTTTTACTAGTCAAATTGTCAACGATTGTGTATAAACTAACTTGTCTAGACGAATGCTTCTTTCTTATTCATCTTTTCTAATTACGATGTATTTCAACAAAAAGAAAAATGAGATGTATATAAACATATTTACGGATAGAAGAATAGTTTCATTTTCTTGTTTCAATGACAGATGGATAGATTCTCTATCGTAAACAAAAAAAAAAGAAGTACTTCAATTTGACCTTGTACAAAGATGTTTCTTTTTTGTTACTTAATACAATAGAAAACCAATCAGAACGATTTCAATAATGTTTGTATTATTTTTTTTTTCGATTCCATTTATTTGAAAATATTTTTCTCAAAACAAAAATAATAACAGAAACATTTTTTTATACAAATAATAGACTCTTTTTAAATTAGAAAAAAAAACAAAAGAATCATTACTTAGAATCCATATTTAAATTGTTAGAATTTCTTAAAGTCTCTACATAATTCTATATGAACTTACATGATGATTCATTGTGTTTGTAATGTATACTGAAGTTTTATATGAATTAGTTCGAATACATAAAAATAGATATAGTTAAGTATAGTCATGAAAAAAGAAAACGAATTGAACAGTCGTTTGTTGAAAAAAGATCCTCAATGAACACACGTTATTGTAATCTGATTCTTTGCTTTTTTTTCTTTCTCTTTTTCTCATTCGATTTATTTACTTTCGCTTCTTGTTAACCTGTTCAATCTGGCTTCTGTGTGAAGGTGAGAAGAAAAGAACGAGAAAAAAAAACACAACGAATCAGTTCAACGGTCGATATTCATTTGAGACAAAAGAAAAAGACGAAAACAGTTTCTAATACGGATCTTTTCACAATCCTCTTCAAGAATTAAATAATAATCTTGAATAACAGAATTCTTCTATTTATCAAGATAATTGTATCCTATGGTAGTTACTCTCTTCTTTTTTTTGTGTTATATGATGAAAAAAACCTAACATCACTTAACCTGAATATTGGACACAAGGAGATAAGACATTTCTATATAAACTTGTTAGGCGTATTCATTCTTTTCTTTTTTTCAAGGTGCATACAGATATATATATATATACATATGATGAACATCAACAAAAACAATCCTAACGAATGTACGTGATATTAACGAAACGATAGGAGAAAATGACCTATAGTCTGTCTCTCGTTAAGACGCGTGTATGAGACGAAAGAATGAAGAGCAAATAAAATTCAACGATGTAAAGTGTGATGGTCAACGAAACGACACGCTTGTCCCTCCATCAAAATAAGAAAAGGTAATATATAACAATTGAATTTTTTTTCTCTCACCTGAAAACGATGATCAAGCATTGAATAAAAAAGTCATACTATTTTTTTATTTGATGCTCGAACAAATGACGATAATATGATTTATATGTTAGTATATATATATATATCTATATATATATTTATTATCAGTATTGTTTGTTTCCTTTATTACTCACTCCACCTTTGTGTTGATTTTTAATCTTCAACACGTATATGAACGACCAAATCTGATAAGCTTGTTCAACATTCACATTTATTCAATAAAAGAAAATGAATATTTACTAATCTATTCTACGATTTTATTAAAAAAAAATGTTGTTTTTATCGTTAACAATAAATAACAAATTAGTTTAGATCAAAATTTGTATGAATTCATTCGCGTGAACACAAGGTCTATCATGATGTAATCTTTTTTTTTTTTTTCATTTAACGGCATACAGAAAAAGATAATAATTGGGTGACCTGTTCTCATAATAGTTTCTATGAAGCATCTGTGTAGCAGCACTGACAGAGAGAGTGAAAACCTTGAACATGTTGTAAAAAAAACTACATACTCATGAAACGAAAGGAAAAAGAACAGTAATTGTAATGAGTCTAAGAGTCAAATGAAGGTCGAGAGATCTTCTCAGCATCTGTGTACATACGATGGAAATACCCCCTAGAGAGACACAGAGAGAGAAAGGGACGATGACATCAGTGAAATAAAAAATTACATAAACGAGTACATAAGTGTCTTCAACTTGTAATGTTATTTTTAATATTATAAATCCAATTTGAAGAACGAAAAAAATAATTTAAATTTAAGTGTTATTTTTTTTTCAGATTAAAATAATATTGTCAAAAATAAAAGTACAAATTTAAGTAAAATTATATCTAAACTAAAATGAGATAAAGTTAAACAATATATATTCACTTACTTTTTTATATTATAAATATCTATTGCAATCATTCATCCATCTCAATATCAATTTATTGGTTATAACCTTATTTAAATATAGCGTAAAGACAATTATTCACTATGAAATGAATATTCTCATTGTACCAAATCTGGGTCATCTTTTCACAATAGACAAATCCTTTCTCAATATTGATGGTCATCACACAAACAGAGGTTGCTCATTAAGTGACCTATATAAGATTGACACAACTGTTCACATCTTTGTCCCATAAAAAAAAGGAAATCAATTTATGTATACACGGAGACTCAAGGAAATGAACTAACAAATAATAAGTCACTATTTCAGATAGTCTTAAATATTGCGAACAAAAATTAACCTTATATTGTCACTGAATGACCTGTCAAAACAGAGAATAAAAAAAAAGACTTTTGTTGTTCATATGAGAGAGAATACAATACCTATATAACTAGCTGATTATGATATTCCAACTGAAGTTGCGACATGTTCAAACCATTTCACTCGTCTCTGTTCTCATTTTCTTTTCTTTTTCTCTCTTATTCTGTTTCAAATTGCGTGTCCATTTTGAACAGGAGAGAAAGAAGAGAATAAGTCAAAAGTATATGTGTAGCAAGTACACGTAGTTGAACTGTTCGACCGATCGGGGGTAACGAACGAGTGTGAAAAGGAGAGAAAGAGATTTTTTGACCGACATCGAACGAAGAAGAAATAAAAGAAAATGGAGACATTCATATCAAAGAAGAAGAAAGAATAAAATTTTTTCAAATCATCATTGTATCGTACAAACACACATTTGGCACCCAATAACGACGTCATTTTCAATCAGTTCAAGTTGCTGCCTGCATGCAGACATACAAATAACAATCCGATTACTAAACACATCTAACCATAACATGCTATAGCTTCCTAGTTTTTAACAATGACAATCTCACTTCAAATGATTCGTTTATTGTAGATAGATCTATTACAACATTACCATCAATTTTAGTGAAAACTTTTTGTGACCAAAAGAAATAAGATTTTACTTTAGATTGCTTGTTGAATAATCGTTTTTCGCACCTTTTTTTTTTTCAAGAGAAAATGATGCAATAAACCAGATGGGATTCATTTTATCTGTCCTTCTTTTCAACTATGGCTTTGTCGAGACAGTTGACGAAACCATAAACAACATTTATTAAGAGAAACTCTACAATGTGATAGACACGAACATATGTACTCACTTTTCTTATCATCATATACTCTCAGTTAATAATATCTCGAAGTGATGTAATAGTTTTTTTAACGTATAATAAGATATTTCTTCTCAATTATCTTAGACAAAGATCTTAATCAAGACTATGACAATAACTATTCAGTCGGTTTTGATAATAACGATTGATTAAGCATGAAATAATTTTGTTTCACTCGACTAACACAGATTTTGATCACTCGTCTTGACAATCAAATTGAAACAAGTAAACTTCATTTTACTAAGAAGACGATTGAATTTTTGAAAAATAAATTTTAATAAAACATTTGGATCGATTTTTCCTGTAGTTCACATGAAACAATAGAGAAGATAATTAAAATTTATTCGAAGATTTTTGACATAATTTGCATAAATTCTTCACTTGTAGAGTCAATGATGACGATCTGCGAAAAAAGAATATGTGTGAGTAAAGAATTGAGTGCTATGAAGTTGTCAGTAATTTGAGTAGCAAATGTTTGATGAACAAATTTATCTTTATATGAAAAGAATATGATTGGAATTTTAAGAAAAGCTTTACTTTTTATCATAAGAATATGTTGTTATTGGATATTTTGTTGGATAAGTAAAGACAAAATTTTTTGTTTGCCTATACTCTAGTTTGGAATCGATGACCAATAGAACTTCAATATTGATATGAAAATCATGCCAGCCATAAATCATAATTAACATAACATATGTAAAGCGGTTATTTTTGTCTTATATACGTAGAAGATAAAATAAAGATTTCGGTTTTTCATTGCTCACGTATATGTAATAGAACGATGTAACTTTAGAAAACAATATATAACGACATATTTTTATTCAAATGTATATCTTTCTGTATCTGTTTGTTTATCCATGAATAGAAATATACTGAACGCGAGTGATCGAATTCTGTCATTTTTCAGTTAGTAATTAAAAAAAAAGCAGAAGTGAGCCAAAAGAAAGAATTTCAGACTTGGCTAGGATATATATATATAAATAGTGAAATAAAAGATTGAAAATTCGAAGGTCTGTAGATATCCTACAAAGGACTTCAGAATATTCAGAAATATTCAAAGCCGAATCCAAACTTTAAATTGCTTCTATGATTACCCATATATATGTTAAAAGATGTTCGCGCAATCAATAAACTACCAAGCATGCAAGTAACTTGAAAGTTCGAGATCCGATATTATATCACCCGAACACTTCGTCGATTCACTCGTAGCAAACATTCTTCTCTTAAAAACAAAATTTTCCCGTTTTATCGTCTCTATTCCATTACGTTTCTAATTAGATAAGATACTCAAACTTAATCAAAGCGTGTATTAACAACGACCTGATTTCTTTCATAAAAATTTGTGATTGATTTATGTCAAAATTTTTTATCACTTTCTTAGATGTGTCAATCTAATTGTCATGAAGTTATCTTCCTCAAAAAATAAAGACAAAAATGGATATTTTTCGTTGGATCATGATATCTTTTACTACGATCTGTCTTGCAAAGTGGTAGAGAGATGCAATTGCTTTAACTTCTTCATCTTTTGGTCGTATTTATTTTTGTTATCATTTTTCTTGTCTGTATTTCATATTACCTATCAAAAAAATTGTTTGTATATTTTAAAGACTTAATGCTTTTCATCTTCCTTATTCTATCTGACATACCAAAAGCGAAAAGAGGAGAAATACGATGCTAGATGTAAACAAGGTGCTCAACTTGCTTTGTAAATCTCATTTTTTCTTTTTTTGTCTCAAAGTTAAACTATCAAATCAAAACAAATAGGAACTTTATCATTATCTGATGCATGAAAAAGAATTTATAATATCCTATTTCTTTTGAAAGAACTTTTTTTATGGTTAATTTCTTATTATATATAAGATTATAATGAAAGTATTTTGCATATATATCAGATATTAAATAAAATTTAAAACGTTCATTACTAGATCACAAAGTAAAAATTATGTTAAGTACGAAGAATTAATCATCGTTGTTTATTCTTGTTTTCATTGTTCATAGAAGTTTTCTAATGTTTGATTTACAGATTTATTTCTTAAAGTATTGACAATTTTCATCATTAAACTATGATGTTTTTTTATTGAATCGGGAGTTCGTCTATCTAATTTATAATAGTTAATATGCTACTTTAATCATTCAATAAATGTGTCAAGCTAGACAAACAGATTTTTCTATCAGCTAATATAATTACGCAGTATATCGCATTAAGCAGTCAAAAAAATCCTTTCTTTCACGAAATTTATACAGAGATAAAATGTTATCCAACATAAGTTGAATCACTCACAATTATTTTTATATTGTAAATAATGTGTTCCTGTAAAGAAATTGAAAATAAATTTAATTGATTTTTTATTTCTCGTTTTCTATGATAAACGAATGATCAAACTTAGTTAAATCTTGACTTACATCCTCAATGGATTCTTTACTTTACAGACTGATGAAATGCTTTGAAAGAAATTTATATACAGAATGTTAGTCTGTGCGATGAACTACGAATCTGAGCTGGAGTTCGAGTTCTGCTGCATGGCGATTCATTACGAAGTTTTGTAAAAGACCATCCAAGATGCAACTATTCTCGGCTTTGATATTAGAACTTTTTCCGTTTAATCTATTCACTGAACTCTCAATTCGACATAACTCTTTTGATATACTCAATTATTGTGCACTATTATCTTCTCTATAACTAGTAGTTTAGATGAGATACGAGAAGATCATGTAATGTAAAAATATCGTTAACAATGGATGAGGCAAATATGTCGCAGAGAAAAACGTAGTAAGAAAAATAACAACGTAAACACTTGAAGACAGGAGAATTTATAAAAACATAATATAGTTAGTAGTTTGCATATTCATTTTGTTCTCTTTTTTTTCATACATTTAATAGTTTTGAATAAACGAGAATCAATAAAAGTAGTCCCATTTGTAATTTTTTATTCCTTGAAAGATAAGTATCTTGAGAAGATACTCGAAATTATCTTTCGCACAAGGAGACATAAATTTAAAAGGTAAGCGTTTATGCCTTGTTGTCTAAACTAATGATGAATAGTGTTAGGTGAAGGACTTTTTGGCGTCTTATGAGTATCTGAGACATTTCTTGTAATTGCAACTTGAAGTCGAGAAAGAGCAAAAATATCTTCTATTACCGCACACTGTTGATCTCTATATCAATTGACATTGATATATTGATGAACATTTGTGCTTTATACAAGATATAAAAATAAATATTACTATGAATATAAATTCCGGCTCAAAAACATCTACAATAATTTTCGATTTTATAATTACAGAGAAAAAAGAAAATATTTTTCATTTAAGTATGAAGCTACTCTAGTGACCATATGTACTGTTAAGATTCACGACTACTTCTCTTTAAAGAAAAATTAATCGTCAAAATAACAAGAGAAAACATAAAAGCTATATTCATCCATCATATTTCTGTTGATTCAAAATATGAAGAGATTTTACATTTTGATATTTACTATGTTGTTACAAATTTTATGTAAATTTTATGATTAACATATTGTATAATACTAAAACAAGATAAACTCGAACAAATGTTTGTAACTCTTTTTTTTTCTATTCTGTGCAGTGTCACTTGATACAAATGTTAATATTTTGTGTAATGATTCTCGTTTGATTAAAAGATTTGTGTCTAACAGGTAGTAAATTCAAAATTCAGAATAGACACCAGTAGCTGATAAATATTGAAAGTAAGAGTTAGAGTGAAGAAGATGATTTCATTTCCTAAAGAGATGAATTTAAAGTTGTTGCATGTCTAAGTTTAACTGTTTTACAGATGAAATCATTACTGTCACAAATATCTCTCTGATCCTCTCATGAATCTTTCGTATTTCCAATGCTCTTCTTATATGACAGTACTAGAATCACCACAATTAGTCTGTTCAACGTACAGAACAGATCAAAAAAGAAGAATGAAATGCATAAAAAAATATTTTCTCTAAATAATTTTCTAAGCAAGAAAGAAATATTTATTCAAATGATAATTCAATCATAAGTAAGAAAACAATAATCTTATGGTCAGTTCGTATTTGTCTTTTTTTTAACAGTTACTATCGTTTATTTGGAAAAAAAATGAATAATTATTTTCTTAAAAATTCGCACTAGATACAGCTGTTAAATTCGAGTTTATTTTGCTGAAAATAGACTTTCATTGCACTGATTCATCCACAATTGGTCATATTCATTTTATCAATCAGTAATCACATATGACCTTCTATGAAAAGTAGACTGGTGAACTGTTAAGATAAAACAAACTCTTATTTTTTTTAAAGAATGACACACTAGAATCATAGATCGACGATTTTCAAATCTATGTAACATCAAAGTGTTATTATAATTCACTGAAATTTATCAATATAATACTGACAACATCAGAACAAGTTCTTGAAAATTTCGATGCACATTTAAAACATATAAGAATTCGTTTCTTCTTCATAGAATCATAGTCTATGAGCAGTTTTGTATAGATTGATGCCATGAAAAGCTTTTCCTTAATGCTACGTACCTAATCTCAATAGCTGATTGTGATGTGAAACTATTTGAAAAATAATTATTCAGTTCTTATTTTTATTTGAAAAGGACATTCATTTATTGAACAGATTTCAACAAATAGTGCCATGCCATAATGAAACAAAAGTTGTTTGAATATTTTGATTGTTTGACGTACGTTATTATTAGTTGTTGTCATTTTGTAGTTTGTTTATTATTTTCCGTCAAGAAATAGACAAGATAAATGATTCAACAAGAACATTAACCATTCAAATGGCATCAACAGATTGTCAAGACTTGCCATGTCTCTTCTTCAATATTTTCTCTTTCTTTTTCTTCTATTCAGATGCAGTTTCATGATTAATTTATTATTAATAAATATATCTT
Source organism: Rotaria sp. Silwood1 (assembly GCA_905250075.1). Taxonomy (NCBI): domain Eukaryota; kingdom Metazoa; phylum Rotifera; class Eurotatoria; order Philodinida; family Philodinidae; genus Rotaria; species Rotaria sp. Silwood1. The sequence continues at coordinate 45,346 of CAJNOP010000212.1, forward strand.
TGCAAAATTCAATCATACTATCGTTTTTTATTAGGAAAAAAACATAAACTTCTGCTTCGTTAAATACTAGTGATTTATGTGACATGAAAAATATATAATGAGTCATTAAAAAAGATTCATCATATATATCAATATCATGAGCTGAAATGTTTGTTTACCTTATTATTTTGTTACATACCAATGAAAACGCATGTTTCGTCGTATCGAATAAAAGTTTAATTATTCTTTGCTTTTGAAAAATAAAATAATCTGAAAGAACTTTTTCAGCTTACATTTGCAAATTGAGAAAAACACGATTACGATCGACACTGTATCTCATGATACTCAGTTTGCTAATGAAATATGATTCTTGGTATTAATGATGCTTATATTTTTCAAAAATTTATATCATTTATTTACCATACATAGAAATAGGGTATAAAGAATTAATGATAATATGTCAAGGCTTCGAATCAAATGGAATTGGATGTAAAAAGCGTCTGATGACATTTGAAGATTGTTGCATGTTATGCCAAGGTCTCATCAGATGGCTCGTCTAGTGAAAAGATTTATTTTATCCTTGATTCAGCTTTCGTGAATTTCGTATTCAATTATCTCGATTAACTTCTGTTTGTTCACGTTTCAATCGGCTTATTTAACGTTGAGTTTTTTTGATACTAATCATATAAGTCTTATTATTTCATGAATAAAATTGTCTATCTAAGATTTGAGGATCTTGGCAAACTTCGATAAACATGACAGTAAATTCAGAAAAATCTATTGAGACTCATTTTAATTTAGAAGACTCTATCAGGATCTATGATTCCATTTGTCTCGTAGATAATTTCAATCATATATCTCGAAGCATTAGAATGTAATAATGCTTATTATTTCAAAACATTTTTCATTCATGAGTTATCATCTTGTGATAACCCTATCTAGCTTGTCTAGATTGCTAAAGGCTAGTAAAGATCCTTTTTTAAATCTAGTTCTATTTAATGCATTTCTTCAGATCATTTGTGTTGTCTGGTGAATTTTTTTAATTATTGAGATTTAACAGAATTTATTAGGATTTTCTCTGTATGCATTAGTTTTGTTTGAACCGAAGCTTATAAAATTTATGCTGAAAATTAATTTGAAAGAAAAACTAGTAAACCTTCCTTATCAAAAGAGCTTGTTATCAACATTATCAACAGCTATAGTGAAAAAACTATTAAAAAATGGGAACAAGCTAAAAGCATACAGAGGTCTATCGAATTAATTTAGCGTAATTTTTCTTTTTTAAATATTTGTGAAAATATTAAATATTTTTTCATCAAAGACGACGTAAAAGACAATAATTAATGAAATTGTTTTTGATGAAGCAAAATACCAACAATGAAAGTAAAATAAAATTTGAATTTTTTCAGAAGGAAAAAAATCCGTTGAGACGTGAAGTTCGCTTCTTAGAAATTCCATTGGATATTAAATAAAAACAACTCATCTAAAAAAAAATGAGATAAAATTGTTCGTCTCATGTTATTTCGATTTCTCTTATATTCTATTTTTCGAATACAAACTATATATTGTTTAGTAGCATTTGTTTATTAATAAGTTCACATCAGTTACGTCCATAAACATAGGCTACATAGTTAATTATCATGGCAGATTTGTTGTTATCTCAACGGAATACCAAATTGATGAGGAATAAAAAGACGAATGATGATTGTTTTTATCTATTTTTTTCGTATATAAGGTAGAATAGTACAGAGCTATATCTCTGTTCTTTTTTACGGATACCTTCAAAAAAAATATATTTTTTTTGTCAATATTTAACTGGTTTTATTTCACCGCTCTCTATAGAGATACAATAGCAGATGAGAGAAAAAAAATTGAAAAAAAAAACAGCACACTAGTCTACGAAAGACAGTAAAGCATTCATTTCTATTAATATAAATTAAATAATCGTTAAACAGATAATTTGTATAAAACATCTGTGATTTTCATACATACAAAGACAAACCCATTTGATTTTGAGTTTACATGGCTGACGAATGACTTAATTAACGATAGATATTCTTTTCCTAGTTATATATCACTCTTAGAACTTTCTTCCTTCCTCTTTTCTTTCTTTGTTTTTCTGCTGAAAAGAAAATCTCCGCTTGCAAGGATATATTAAATAGTTGTCGAAATAAGTTATCCTATTTTGTTTTCTATAACTTTAGCAATGTCAAATCGGCGATCACGACTTTGGACAACTCTAAATAGGTATACACAACTAATTACAAAAGAGAAGAACCTATACTTATTCTTTTGCATGAATCAAATGAAATTAATTTAATATAGAATTTTAATATATAATCTCAGATGTTTTTGTACATTATAGATGTACTGCAATGATTGATGAAAGGCTAGATCGATCTAATTTATCGTTAGAAACGACGGATCTTAATCAATTAACTGGTATTTCAAATATTTGTTTATCTTCATTGGAATACCCTTCTAAATCAAAGATTCGTCTTCATCAATTATTAAGTCCAGTTGAAAAAGAATTTGACACTCTCTTACTTGACAATATTACTTTACGAAAAGAATTAGAACAGTATAGTGGAATCAATAATAATGTACACGAGACAACAGTAAATAAACTTCGTGCAGCGAACATTTTTCCAATGATTAAAAATCGAGTTATACTTAGAACGAGAAATCAATCGGATGATTTACTTTTTTCATCAAATAATTATCATCGAGATGTTATTTGGGATGTTCAGGTGAGATGTTTATTAGATTTTATTTATTTATCATATTGAATTTTAGGTTGGTGGTTTGGAGAATCAATATTTTGTATCAGCTTCAGCTGATAAAACATCTATGATTTGGTGTCGAAAAACAGCTCGTCCTCTTATTCAATATCGAGGTCATCGTGGAAGCGTCAATTCATGTCAATTTCAATGTTTTGATCATGATTTAGTTTTAACAGCAAGTGGTGATCATGAATTACATATTTGGAAAGTATTTCTTGATAAAACTAAAGATAGACAAGACCAAGAAAATCAAATGACTCCATTAATTCTACGTAATCCAATATTAGCATTAAGATGTGATGATGTTTTGTCATGTGCTGATTGGCTTCAGCGTGATCATATTGTATCTGCTTCATGGGATAGAAGTGCTACTATTTGGCAGGTCAGTTATACAGAAAATTTCTTTGTAAAATTTCATTGGCACATACCTATATAGGTAGAAATGGGTAGTTCACTTCGTACGCTTTATGGTCACGAAGCAGAATTAACACATGTCTCTTGTCATAAAACAAAACCATTTGTCAGTACTGCTTCAAGTGAGTTAATGAAAATTTATTACTAGTGACAGATGTTTTTTAAAAATTGATTGAACTTAAGAATGATGATTCATTGTCTTTTCTATCAATTACTCTTTATAAGACAATGAATTTTCATCTGTTTGACGTGTTTATTTTAAAAAAGAGTCGGTTTTTTTTAAGGTGATGGAACATTTCGTTTGTGGGATTGTCGAACTCCAAGTCATTCGGTACAAATATTTAATGGTCATACAAAAACAGTTAATTCAACTTTATTTATCGGAGACTTTCGTCTTGTATCATCATCTGACGATGGTTTTGTTCATATTTGGGATTTTCGTTCAACTAGGTCTTCTCCATTTTTATCACTTGAATGCATTTCTCCAAGCAATCGTCTCTCAATATACAATGATATTTTAGCTGTACCACTCGACAACCGTGATATTCGTCTTTATTCTATTATAAGTGGAGAAAAACTTTATGTTCAACGCCGAGCACATAAACGAGCTGTTCAATGTACAGCTTTTGTTCAATTTAAAAACTCAATGGAGTTCCTTCTCGCTAGCGGTAGTCTTGATTGCCATATGCATGTTCGACATATTAAAAAGTTATAAAGAACAAACAATAATAAACTAATGAAATCAATCGAGTAATCAATAGAATCATTAAGTGAGATCACTAAAAACGGAAAGAGCTACAGAAAGAAAATATTCAAAAAACGAATAAGAGAACTCCATTAAATGAAAAAAGAAATAATATCAGTTCAATGACAGAAAAAAAACAATCATCAACTTGTTCAAATCTAACATCTGATAAGCCATAACAATGAATTTTATCTACAACATCCAATTGAAGAGATTTAGGTTTCGTTTAGATCACAAAAATGAATGATAACAGTGTACAATACTTAGCTAATCAAATTCAATCAATCTCATTTGTTTTAGGAGAATGTCAATTTATTTTCGATTTATCTTTTTTTTTGCACATTTATCGTCATTCTCAAACGGTGTGCAAAAGATAAATGACTAACAATATGTTGTTTGTTATCAATCAAACCTTTTATGTTCTAATTATAGCTAAAACAATATTTAAAAAAGTACATTTTCTTTGTCTGAAGCGTTTTTTATTTATATTTATAATTTACAAACAGCACGAAGAAACACATTAAAAAAGCAAGCTTACAAAGCAATTAAAACAAAGAAACTGACTATAGCAAACAATATTATAGTTTACAATAGAACGATGCAACAGATAGAGATCTTTTCGACTTAAGTACAATTCGGATTTTTATAAAATAAACAACGACGGTAAAAATACTTCAAACTTTATCTGAATGTCATATGCTAAACTTAAGTGTATCTTTTCACAAAGGATCTCGCGCTTGCTCTCTGTGAATCAGTCGAAAGAAAATTTTCTGAGAACCGCTAGGAACTTAAATAATGCACTGCTTTTGTATTAAAGCAACTTGAGAAGTTCGCTGATAATTTGGCTCTCTTGCTGTATATATCAAAGACAAAGGCAATGTTTTTACGCGATGCAGTTTCACTCTCTTATTCCAAAATCTATTTTAAGAATCCAACGATTGAATATGTTAGTAAATTGAAATATTTGAGAGTAAATCTAACAATGAAACTGAGCTGTGATAATCATATCAATGAATGAATGACGAATATCTATCAGATATATTGAGCGATGCATGTAGTCTTGAGAATCATTACGAAGAAAGATCTTCTCATTCAACGCCCTTTCACACTTTCTATGATTATTCTGCACTTGATTCTTCTTCATTTAAAGGCAGAACGAACGGATTGCACGTATGCACTATGCGAGACAATACTGACGCCGTTTGATATCCACCTGCTCACTACTGATGAAGCTATTGGTTTTCAACTAACATAGTCAACTTATTTGATCATAACCTCTCTTGGAAGAAAATCCTTCAAATCTATACGCTTTAGATTTAACAATATCTTCGCCCATGGATTGTGTGAGCAAGAAAACAACTGCATAATAGATTGGATTGAGTTTGATAATGTTCATATCAAGCAACATGACTGCTTTTCGAGGTTCAACTCAACATCTACCTCTTTGTTCTCAAGTTTTTCCTAACCTTCTGTGTGAAAGATTAATGAATTTCTCTTTTTTCCCCAATTTTCTAAACAGTTCTTTTTTTGTTATTGGCAAGAAACTGACGACTTTATTAAGTCCTTAGAGTACAAAAGTGAAACGTATCAATATGAAGTAAAGAAAGTGAAAATGAAAAAGAAGGTCAGATATGTGTACGCACGTTACGAGAGACTTATCAGAAAATTAATGACACATCAACTAACATGTAAAGTGTTTATACCGATATACAACAAAAACAATTTTTTATTTTATTACTATGTTGAAGGGAACACAAAAATATGAGCACTGTTAAAAAGTCTCCGAAAAGTCACAGAGAATCATAATGTCTTCAATGTTATAATGTAAAATCGATTCATTCGAGGGTATACCTGCGCACCAGGAAATACATGATTCCAACAATGAAAAATGTTCTACATATCGTTTTGATCTGAAAACTTCCTTTATACTGTTCTCGCCTTGCAGCCAGATCCTTCTAAAAATATTTAAGTTCCTCTGCTCGCACACTAACTCACCGTCTATAGCATCTGATAATGTTAATAAATACTTATTCCAATATCTCAAACATCGATCCTCTAACGGTATTTCATCGAGTACGTATGAAAAGAAGTTGTCATACCACTGTAAACAAAATAATACTCTTTTTAAACCTGCGTAATAAAAATAATTTAAATCTTGTTGTTGCTTAACTGTAAATAGTGGGAAGAGAGGAAACAGCCAAGTAAACAATGGAAAAACATAAGAAAGAAATAACGCTCTTCTCAAGGCTGCGGAAGTAGTACCTGAGAAACGAAAAGAATTTATACTGATACGTTCTCTAATCTTCATCATACTTTTTCTAATTAAAGTACCAAAATCAGGTTTTGGTGTGATCCCATAACCAAGATACTTAAATTCGTTTACCCATGGTATTTTGTTTCCACCATATGCAATTTTGAATTTTGGCCTACTTATGACCCTAGATTTTCTAAACCGTTCTTTTTCTGTTTCTACTTTTCTGTATTTTTCTTGTCCTCATCTAATGCGTGGAAAGTCTGTATCCTCCCATAGTTCTCTTCATGTATTAATCGGTAATTATTCTTAGTACTGTTTTACAGATGCTACCTCATTTCTCTCTCTCATCTCTTTCATACTTGTAAACCAACATATTAAGTGACACAATAAATATTAATGTCAAAAAAAAGTTAAGTGTATCTGGTATTCAATATTGTTAGACATCTCTTATCTTTCTCCGTTGAGTAAATGTTTCACAAATTCATTCGACGCTTGAACATTTATAATGAAAAATAAGTTATAGAGACTATTCTCAATGCATGTTAGCTTAGGAAGGCAGTTCCTATATCTCTGCTATACACTCCTCTCCATAGATACAAGTCTTTGAACATATATCTGTATCATGAAGGCATTTCATTAAAATTAACATATTGACATTGTGAAAATAATAAATACTTTATTTTTTACAAACTGTTTATTATCTTTTTCTTTGTATGTTAGACATTTAAGGGCATGACGAGAAATTTCGAAGAAAATATAGATGGAATTAACAGAAATACTTTAATATCCTATCCCAAAAGCAAAGTCAATATGAGTTTTTAATCTGGAAAATTTTCAAAATAAGTTAGCTCATAATATTGATTGTTCAGTTTTCTTAATCTAAATTTTCTCATACAAAGAAAAGAAATTGAGACTTTATTTACTCTAAAAAAAATTTGCAGCACGGCTAGAGGTAGGACAAGTAAAAGTACCGCAACTAGAAGTATTATACTTGTACTATAAAAAATATACTTGCTGCTTATATTTGTACCTGACGACAAATACTTTGTACTTATACTTAAGTACGAAAAACAGAACTTTGTACTTTTTGCTTGAGGTATAAATAAATACAAGAAAATGTCGTCAATAAGATTGTCTAACTCTGGTAGATTTTTAAAGATCATCGTAATATCTTAGGATGAAAAAGAAATATGACAATAAAGATATTATAATAAAAATTTAAGTGAAACGAGTATCATCATTTTTAGATTATCCACCATCATTTTAAAGCAATAAAAACAATGGAGACTAATAGTGTTTTGTAAAAGGTTTAAAATAAAGTTATCAGGATATCACAGTATTATTTTTCATTAAAATATTTTTTATAGTAATGTTTTCTTCATGAGAATATATTTTGGTAGTCTTTGATAATCTATCAGAGTTAAGTCACCTTCTTAGTATAAGTATTTAGTATATCTGATGAATATTTGTACTTTTACTTGAAAACGTACGACTGAAGTAGCGATAAAGTACAAATAATGCATGTACGGCTGAAAACTAACTTTTCTTTCTTCTCATGCGCTTCATACGCTCCTAGCGTCTGAGCTTTTGATGATTAAGTCCAAGAATGCTGCAAAAAATTTTGAAGTAAGAATAAACTAATTAGCAGCAATTTATCATTATACAATGTAAGCATCTTTTCATTCAAATTCAACGATAAGCGCCAAGTTGAAAATTACGTTTCCATTGTATAGGAACTATAAGAAACGAGTCTGACGCTTGTAGTCATCGGTTGCTATGAAACCGGCAGATGGAAAAAGTTGCAAAACCTCGATATAGAATTTCTACTTACTATATTTTTGGAAGAAAAATATAATATGATTTGCAGAAAATCATCTGGAAAAAATGAAAGATTACATTTATTGATATTCTTAAAAACTTCTATAATGATTTAAGTCAAAGTCAATTATGATGTTTTTTTTTTGTTAATCTTTGATAAAAACAGATATATGTGTATGAAACTTTCGATTAGCAACTTAATTCAGTTTTATATATTCAAAATAATTTGATGAAAATATCACAAATAATTCACATCAGGAAATGAGTAATCACAGATAATCGTATTGAATAACTTTGAGTTTCAATCATCTATTTGAGTCTTCAAAATAAAATTAAATAAATGAACAAGTACATAGTTTTGCTATATATTTGAAAGCAATCTTGTTTTTAGCTTAATCAGCCTGAGTATTATTATGACCCCTATCCTTTTTGCAATTGGTTACTTCATTCGTTGACAAATATGACACCTGTAAGAATGGAAGAATGAAAAGAAAAAGAAAAAGAAAAACCAATGTTTTAAAATAATATTCAAACGTAGTTGCTTTTATAAACAAACAAATAAATAAATAAATAACTTGATGGAAAAAATTAGCCGAAAAAAGCCATTTGTTTTGATTGATTATTCAAAAAATTTTTAGATATACATTCTTTTTTATTTGTTCCATTTATAAGAATGAATCCAAAAACCATCTGCGATTTATCTCTTATGAGTTGGAACATATTAGCTCCTTGTTGGGTTGATAAAGAATGGTATCCATCTGTATATGATTTAGCAGCCGATCATGAAACAAGAATCAAAACAATTGCATCAACTATTTCTGTACATAATTGGGATGTCATTATGATTCAAGAAGCTCAAGAAGATATGATTCCTTTATTTCAAGAAGAATTAGGTAATGATTACTTAGCTGAATTTGCACAAAATAATCCAACTTCATGTTCAATGGCTAATGGGCTTCTTACATTGATTCATAAAGATTGGAAATATGCTAAAGAAGCTCAGATTATCAATGGAATTCTTGATCGTATACAAGGTGATGCGATTCAAATCGTTCACATACCTTCAAAAAATATCCATTTAGTTAATCTTCATCTAGATTATATTTCTCCATTACCACAAGCAAAACTGGTCAAAAAAAGATGCCAAGAATTATTAGGTACCTCAAGTTCTATGTCAATTATGGCTGGAGATATGAATGCAAGTAAAAATGTCTATGAACAATTTGAATGGGTTGAATTTAGGAATGTTTTCAATGAATCTAACATAGATACGATCATTCCATCATACTATACTGATCGACATGATGAAGAAATAAATGAATCTATTGATCATATTTTTTATGATCCAAATCAAGTGACGTTAATTGAACATGGTAAGGCATGGAATGATCAAGATCGATCACTTGAAGATGCTCTGAAATTTTTTGGAAGTGATCACATTTATGTCTGGGCCGGTTTCAATTTTCGTTCAAAACAAAAATAATTAAAATATCTTTGATATTTTTTATTCAATCCATTCATATATATTTTCTTATTCCTTTTGAAAAATAAATAAAAATAAAAAATGCCATTTAAGCAGAAGAAAAAACAGCTATTTTATTTTTGTCAAGATCCACAACATGAAAGCAACACAAAAAAGAAAATAAGCTATCTACGAAACAGAAGAAATGAACATTTTCAAATTATTTTCAATTAATATATTCCACTTAAAAATAGTCTTTCGAACAATTGTTTTAAACGATCATTTATAATGTTCCAAATGATAAATAGATTATGACATATGCAACAGAGTTCTTGCTGATTATTTTAGATCGAAGAGAATTCCATATAATGTCATCTATAGAGAAGACGAAATTATATAAAATAGATGTCTGCATATGAAAGAAAACTTAAGCAGATCTATCATAACAACTATGCTCATTACCGAAAATAATTAATATACAAATATTACACTATTTTCATATTGATTTTCTAGACTATGTAGAGCTGCGAGAATTTCTATAGAAAAATGAAACAATTGCTTGTTTACTTTTCTTTCAGTTGAATTTGTCAATTTATGTATAATTAAAGGACTGAAGAATCATTGAAAGATACCATTGACAGTTACTAGTAGATTAAGATTATTGAAGCTTAGATCTCAGAGATAGACAATAAGATTTTATTTTTCTGAAATCTTCAAATGAACAACTTACACTGATTTTTAAAATCGATAATGAGAATTGCATTGCCTATTCTTTATTGTTCACTCAACGATAATCGACAAGACAAAACTTGATTTCCCCCTTTAATTGTTCATTCAATAACGGAAAAGCATTCTGTAATAAATATTGATTAATTGTATTTGAGTAGTAATTTTATCAGATACAGATTGAAGTAATTCTATACAATTAAAATAAAACGCAGCACCACAAGCTGCATCAACATTTGTATATTGCTATTAAAAGACTCATCTTGTTATCATATAACAGAAGAAGTAAAGGGGATTGGTTTAAGAAATGATTAATATCTTCTGAAAAAAAACACAGTATATTTTTTCAATAAAACATCTTTATTTATTATAAATTAAATTATATGAAAATATTTTAAAAAAGAAATTATTTTCCTACTTTTTGGATAATGAATCATTTCTTGAAGTTCATTCCACTTAAGTAACCAGGCCGTGTATGAAAGGCAAAAGTCAGATAAGATACAGATAAAATAAAATGACAAGGAAAATGTTGAATAGCATCATTGATTAAAATAAATACATCACACAAAACATCAAACTAGATCAACAAAGAGAATGCGAAAGTATCGAATAATTGATTATATTATTGTTTTTCTATTCGTACTGAATGAAGAAAATATATTTATCTGTATTCATTAAATCAAGGCGCTATTCTGCATCATTAACCATAGAATCCTTCATTTTAAACTGCTCTTTAAGGTCCCTGCAAAAAAGGAACCTTTTAAAAATAATTTGCAAGAATTTAAGTAACTCATGTCAAATTTTCCTCTACCATAAATGATAAGTGTTATACTCAATCGATTTTCTCTTGCTATAGTAGTGAAAAACTTAAGGAATTTTTTCTTAGGCAGACTAAAGATGTTTTTATTTGATATCTGATACTATTAATCCATATTCTTCTTAATCTAATGTCATCATGGTTTGAAATCAGCATCTTAAGTTAAAAGAAACAACAAAATTCTTTCATAGACTATAAAACAGATACATGTACAACCAATTTCTTGAGGCCCTTTATCATTAAATTAAGTTAAATTAATCGATTCAGATAAATTATCGAATTGCAGAAGATGATTGAGAATATTACAAACACATAAATATTCATCATGTTTCTGAGATGTTGGATAGGCAATTATGTTTTTTGCATTGATCAAGTACTTATAAAACATATTTTTTTTATCTTATTGAAATTATCTCGTTATTTAGTTCAACCTCCTTCACTTAGTAAAATTTTAGACCAAGAGAACTATTATAAAGTTTCATTGAAAGCGATCAAAGCACTTTGATTTTGTCTCAAATAATAAAAAAGAACTTTGGAAAACTTACCGATGTGTATAAGTTGATTGTTTTTCTATGGAGTACATTTGAATCAATAATAGTACTTTTAAGCATTATTTCACCATGTCACCTAGGTCAAATGACATTGACGGATCCCAATTGATATGAACAAGACATTATTATATAAAAAATAGGCATAATCAAAATTTTGGTAATCTTTCGGTAATCTTTTTTGTTGGTTCATCTAGTTTCTCAAACGTTATGATTGCCTATTCGTTCTGACTAAATTATTTTGATTGTATAGACGAAAAATATTAATCCATTTTAATAACCACGGATAGATGAACAAGGTTGATATTCTTCGTCTCATCCTGAAAGATCATCTTTCAGTTAAATTATACTTGACTATTACTGATGCTATAATTGAAGATTTTTCATAATTTCTATTTTGTATCAGTAGCATCGAACGAAAATAATAGGCTGTTGATGTAATTACATTTCAATAGAGCTTGATGGCAGGATTTTAAAATCATTATCAAAGTATAACAACACCAGAACATGATATTTTTACGAAATTTTATAAAAAAAATATTAATCAAATAACTAGTTTTATAATAATGTACCAATATTGATTTGAAATTATCATTCAAAATAATAATATCATCGACTATTTTACTGTACGTACATTATTGCCATTCTCGATTTACAATATGATAAGAAACTTTATTCAATAGAAAATTTTTATCCACGAAAAACTTTCAACGCAGATGTTATTTGTTTGAATAATTTTGTATGTGTACAGTAATCCTTTAACTAAATCATCACGAAACTCTAAATTAATAAAAAAACAAATTCATAAAATTTATGTTTTTAACAAGTGTGTACATCACCTATGTGTTCTTTTTATTTTATTGGGTATATTGAAATAAAGTGAAAAAAATCGATAAGGCAAATATTAAAAGCTTTTGCCACAAATTATAGACATTCCATATTTAACAATATCAGTATTGAATAATATAACTTGTTGTTGTACAATGCAAGAATGCTGCTCATTATGGTAAGTAAAAACGAAAAGACAAGCAGATTTGTTGATGAAGTGTTTAGTAAAACTTTTATCTCCTTCAATTCGTTATCAATACTAAATACTACGTTTCTAGTTGTATCATATTATCTGTGTTGTCATGATATAATTAAAGCAAAAAAGATATATACTACGTATTCTTTGGACGAACATGACTCATAAGCCATTTTCCTCTTTCGGTTTTCATCGTTCCTTATCGAAACATAGTAATAGTAGGTGTTTTAATGGTTGTAAGTCATCAGTTTTTACGTTACATGTAAAGTAAAAGGAATTATTCTAACGTCACTACCGTTCTCTTTCATATTTTATTATGTTACATAAATAGACTGAAGAAAAAATTCTTCTTCATAGCAACTGCGTCTTATTCCTTATTTACGTGCAAGTTTTCAATACGAAATATAACATAAAATGTATTTACGAGAATCCAAACTGCTTTGAAAAAAATTATCTTTTACCGGATAAAAAGTATAAAAAGGATGTTTCTATTTCGATATATGATAAAAGCAGAAAATTTTATAAACAAACAAATCGATGAGGGTACATTTATATATATGAAATATATGCTTTTGAGTTATTAACGTGCTAAGAATCAATACATATAATCAAGAACATTTTTCTGATAAATAGACCTAGCTGTTAGAAAATATGTTAACGTATGGATTTTTTATCATTATTTTGACTTTTTATTGACATCGAAAAAGAAGAATATGAAAATCTTTTATTGCAAATGATCGAAATGGTTGATAATAATAATCATCATCAACAAAATTATAATTTCTTTTGGATAAAATGACTTCTTAGTCCAAGAAGTGAATTTTTATGTAAAGGTTTTAAAATCTCTAAAACACGATGAATTCAACCTTCATGAATCGATTAATATTGTTGAGATCATGGAAAAAATTCATGGAAGAATTCATTTTTTAACATATATCAAGTAATTAAATTATCAACAATATAAATAACTCTGTCTATTTCACAAATAAACAGATGTTATGTACATAAACATTTTAAACTTGAATAAATATTTCTTTTATCTCAAAGGTTACGGGCTGAAAACTTTACTCATTTTGCTTGTGATGTTACAATATACTAAAGGTAAGCTTTATCTGGTTTTGGACTTATTTCAATTATATGATGTTGACGTTTTTCTACTGGATATTTAATCTTTGCTCTCTAAAATTATTCATAAACAGTTAGACATGGAATGAAATCAGTTTTAATAAATGAACATTCATACTAAGTACTATACCATTCAGCATATACTGCAGTAACACCACGTTTATTAACACTTGTCCATTCAAATTTTCGATGTTGAAATTTTAATAATGTTTCTTTAGAAAATTATATTTCCATTTGTTGAAGTTAAAAATTGATAAAATTGCTTGCGACCTTTTCTGATGAGACACAATGTTTTATTTGTTCGAGATAAGAAAGTTGCTTATGATGTGCTTCTACTGTAGCTCTATGATATCTTCCATCATACACTCTGGAAAGCTATCACATAAGCAGATTGAAATTTAACTTTCTTCCTTGGAAATAGTTTTTTTTTCTTCAGAAATTATTGTATATAACTCAAGAAATCATGTTTGAAGGCTAAAAGCTTTTCCAAAAACAATATTTTTTGATAAAATATGCCTACAGAATCCTTGCCCATATTTTTTCGAGAAAGTTTGTTTTTTGGAAAAATACCTTGAGCTTCATATCATTAGACGCAGTTCAATGCGCTGGTTCCGAATATAACCATTATTTTCCTTCAAAGTGTTATATGAATTCCTAAAACGAGATTTTCAATCAAAAACCTGGTTTTTTAGAAAACATCCAAAACAGCCTAGAACAAGTTGCACAAACTACCGCTAACTACCATTCTTAGAATACGCATATAGAAGTATCTGCTAAAAATTTGAGGTCAATCGGATTGTTATCTGTTTTTAGTGTTCATAAAATGTGCAGCAGTAAATTTTCGTTCTAGAAAGCCTAGGTTTTCTCCTCTATTTTAAATTCAAATATGGTTCTTCTTTTAATAAGATAAAGTTCACAGCTAAGCAACTTTTTGTAATATTGTTTGCTTGTGGAATATTGTGCTACATTGTGGAACGGCTTGACTTTGTATATTTATGCCGTTTTCTAGGCCAAAGCCTTGTCCGGCTCTTTTCTACAGCTTTATAAAACTTAGAGAACCGCTATTGTAGAAAATGATAGATCACACATTCATGTCACTGTGAGGTGTGTAGAATGCCTAAAAATAGTTTCTATCGACTCTACACTCTTGAAATTCTGTATCGTACTTGTATGACCTCATACAATACATGTGCGCTATATTATCATATTTGTTCTTCCCTACTGTCATTTACTTAAGCAAATAGTTATGATAATCATTTCTCTTGTCTTTGCTTAGCGACTACCTTTTTAAATTTGATGATCAGACCATCGGTTACTGATTCTATACCTAAACTACATCATGAATTCATTAGTAATATATACCAGATTATTCGCACACTGAATGTAAATGAGTACACGTTGGAAAAACAAATCCTCTATTAAGTGAATTTACTAACAAATTTGTGTGAATTTTATTTGCGACATAAAACGATCAGAGAATTCTCCAAGAGTAATATTTCGAAAGAAGAATTCGAAGTGAAAGATATGAACTCCATTGACAGTGATACATAAAGGAAAGGTGAAATTATATATGGAATTGATTAAATGATATTTTCGTTGTATATTATATTTAAATGATATATGAAATTTCTTATTTTGATATTATTAAATCAAGTATGAACTTACTTAATGCAACATATAGGTTTCATTTTATGTATCTTGAATCTTCTCCACAAACTTTGATGAGTTTCGAAAAGCAGTTAAACACGGCTTTTGAATCCCGACAGTTTGTGAACCATTTATTAGATGATTTCTTCGACAGCAACGATTCATATTAATGCTGGCAGTTGGCTTATATTTTTATGCTAACAAAAAGAACATTTATTTCTCTATCGATCTATACGTTTTTCATTTGACTCATTACCTACTTTTGGTTAGAAATTTCATGATTTTTCGGCAAGTCTCTACATCAACTTTTCCAGAGAATTTTCTTCATATATTCACGAAGAAACTTCAGTTATTTGACCATTGAACTGTTTTCTCGAAAAACAATATCAATAGATAGACTATTAATTTCTTTAACAATGCCAATAATCTTAGTCTAGTTTACATCAGATCTTACGCATGAATTGTTTGTGAAAAACTCGATAGACTTATTTTTCCGTGTAAGAGCTCAATGATTTTTATTTTAAAAATATAGCACAATCATTTTCTCAAATAAAAGTCAACTTGTTTTAATCCATCGTACACGTTGAATTTAAGTAAGTCTCCTTCATGTAGCAGTCTTCGTTATGAAACAACTTTGTATTAGTAAAATATGATGTTGAAAAGATTACACTTTGCTAATTGACAAATTTCATCAAATGTGGAATTCAGATGCAAGATAAATAAAATGAAAATAATATTATTCGATGGAGTAATGAATACTGTGTCCCATCGTATTACATTAAGAAGTTTTGCAAGTTTTTCTTGAAATATAACAAACTAAGCAAAACTATCAGAAATAACGCAATTGATCGATTTACAAGTCATAACTCTAGAATAAATTTTAGCATGAAAAGAAAATTACAATACGAACTGTTTCTCAATATGTTTTTCGTGTGTATATTTAACTTGAAGAAAAATAAACAAGAAAATAATAAAAGAACAAAAACAAATTAATTTGTCGTCCAAATTTCGTCAACATGTAATTCTAACATTTCAAGTCCAGGAAAACTTTGAACTTGTTTAATATAATACAAAAGATCACTTGTTAAAAGTCCATGTTGAGGTCCACCATCATTAGCAATTCTTAATTGACGTAAACGTCTTGCTAATAATTGTTTAAATATTGAATTAAGACGAGTAAAAAGCAGAATAAGATCACTAGGTGAAACAATACGTGCAACAGCGTTATAAAAAGCAGTTATATGTCGTGTTACAAGCGTGCGAAAACAATCACTTGGCATGGGCGCACGAACTTCATATGATGAAAGTGTTTCATCAAATGTATTTTCAATTATTGATATTAATTTTCCATGAATTTCATCAATATGTTCTGAATAAAGTTTTGTTAATTGTTCAAATTGCTTAGCAGATGATATTGATGAAATTGTCGATGGAGATTCAGATAAAGCCTTAAAAGAAATTATTTATTGCAATATAAATTTTATTAATTCAAAATATTTTACAAAACAAAAATAATTAACAATCTATAATTTATTTAAACTAATATTTGATAAATCAATTGATAAAAGTTTGTTTCCAATGCTGATCTTCATAAGTTCATAGAGAATATTTCACTATTTTTAATTAAATTATTATTTTTGTCTTCATTTATTTTTTAATAAACTACGAAGAAAACTTTTAAATTATGAATACACAATGAAACAAAAGATTTCAAAAATACTGCTTCAATTTAACAAATGAAAATAACTATCACTACCCGATTATAACAGATACGTGACTAGTCTTTGTTTATTGGCCGATTTAACAGTAGTTTTCTTAACATAGAACTTATCATTATTCATTCCTAATATGTATGTAGTTGACACACGTTGCTATTATACAATGATCCATTTCATCGATAATTTCCTTTATATTGAATATGCAATTAAACATAAACAAAATCATTTGATGCACTGATAATATCAGTTTTTTCTATGTCTATGAGTCATATTGTCCTAATTTATTCGTCTACTTTTTTATTAATTTAGAAAATGAATAAAATTTATTTTCGTAAACTCTTCATGAAGATAAAGAATCTTTCAGAGAAAAAAGCATTTCTACTGAAATTTGTATTTTCATTAAAATATAAACATAGATCTTACTATTATAAAACATTCTCCATGTCTTCAGAAGACGTTTTATTTAATCGGTTTATCATTGTATTTTCAAAAAGAAACCGTCAGTAATTGATATGATAAACTATGAAGTGAATATTCTATAGTACTGGTTCGTTATTTATATCAATTCAAAGAAGATCGCTATGAAACCTGATCTAAAGTTATATGTCTGATCATAAAATTCTAAATTTACAATTAAATCATTTAGACAAAGAGTAAATTGAGAATTTCTTTTTAGTAAAAAACAATCTTCTGATTTGATTAGTTAAATAAAATAAATTATAAATGAGAATATAGTTGTGTTTATTATCTAGTTCATTTTAATTTACAAAGAAATAAAATAATACCTTTAATTGATCAAAATGGGCTTTTATTTTTGGTAAAGTTATTTTAATAAATTGTAAACATCGACATGTAATAGCAAGAATTTTTGCTGATATAGTTTTAATTTTTCCTAATTTAACAGCCCCAGCACCTAATACTAATTGACATGTTTTAGAATTAAATAGATTCAATAATTCAATAAGACGATGTTCAACATCATTTATAGATGATGAAGCTAATAGTTGAGCACATGAACAATAATCAAGCACCAACATAAACAAATGAAGAGCACTATTTGACAAAACAAAACTTTCATTATCAATAATTAATGTTTCTGAACTATTTGGATTTATTGAAGATGATAACTTAAAAAGTTCATCAATTGAATTTTGAATTGAACGAGGAACCGGAACCTAAGAATTTTATTTATATTTAATTAAGTTTGAAAAAAAAACAAAATAATTTTTACTTGTTTCCATTGTTCATTATCTAATGTATTTGCAACACGTTGTTTTCTTTCATCATGAAAATGCGTTAAAAATTTACTTGTTTGTGATTGTAAAAATGTTTTTAATGGTCGAGATTTATATTTTTTGTCGTAACCATTTACATTGGATATAAAGTTTTCAATTAATTTAACCATTTGTGCATACTCATCAAGTGATAAACGTTCAAAATGAACTTGACAACGTGTACATTCTTGAGTTAATACAATAGTTAGACGATCTTCTATGGTATCATAAATATTATGTAATAATAATGTTATTGATGGAATATTGTTTAGGTGATGTTTTAAAAGTGCATCATTTATATATTGAGAAAGATTTCTAAGACGATTAAGACCTTGTTCAGTTGACGTTAATATTAAATTAGCTGATCGAATCCATGAAGAAAATGAACCTGAATTTGAACTCATTGATGATGGAAATGTGTATCGAGTGGTTGTAGAAGATTCTTCGTTTGATGAAGATTGTTCACTTTAATAGATGATATTCATTTAGTTTTTATCTTCGAAATTTTATCAACAATAGAATAAATTTTTCTTTTAAATAGAATTTCTCGTCACATATAAAATTAGTTGCTAATCAGATGATCATATTCTTCATTATTTTAATAATCTATCATCCTTTAGTCTCAAATTCAGTTTGAGGAATGATTTGTGTAGTCACTTTTCTGAAACAAATATTTATTATATTATCACCATACTTCGATGTTTGCTAGAGGATACTATAGACTATCGTAGATCGTCGAATTAGATATATATATAAGTTGAAAGAAAAAAATTTGTGACATAGGCTTTTCAAATTTATATATTTCACAAAGCAGACAACAAATTTATACAGAAAAGTAACATCTTCAATGTCTATCAGGCAATTGAGTAACTAAGTCCAAAAATACTGTTCCTAATATTTGTTTTTAGTGACAGTTATTTACTGTTATCGTTTGCTTCTATATTTATATCAAATATTCAAACAAAAAAAAAGAATATAAGAAATACGTAATAGTCATATAAAAAATCAAGATAAGACAAATGTCACGTATGCATAAAATGAGTCATCACTTCTATTTGTTAATAGCTGTCGTCTTTTAAAATAGCATTATTTGTAGCGAGTTTTAACCTGCATAAGACCAGAGTTATAATACATAATAGATATTTTTTATTGTATAAGAAATATAAACGAGTTAAAAACATCAAAACTGAAGAAAATATCACAACTTCAAGCTGAATTTAAGATCAATGGACTATAATATTTGACGATTCTCTTCAAATGTAGGAATTTATTTTTATGATATCGGATAGACAAAATTTGCATTATTTAAATAATAAATAGGATGTTTATGATCTTCTATAGTTGTTTCTTTTTTCTAATTGCTCCTCATTAGCTCTTTTCATATGAATTACTGTACATTGAATGTTGTTACATTTAAATCAAAAGTGAATGAATATATGAGAAATATATCAAAAACAACAGTTATTTATCGGTGATTAATAACAATTGAAAAAAAAGTGTTTCTATAATGCATATAGAATTACTTCAAAAGCAATCATTAACTCAAAGCATTTGTAAAAAAGTTCAAGATAGTAGTATTTTAAGCTGTTTTAGTTAGTTAAAGGTTTTGAAACGTTTATTAAATTCATCTCGTTACTTATGAAAAGTTTATGAAAAAGATCTATGATTATCTATAATGTTTTGCCAATAATGAGATATATTAGAAAAAAAGATATGTTTGTGCAACATTAGTTAAACATAATTTTGTTTTGGTTTCAAACTAAATTATTTATTAGGACTTGCGAGATGATTTTTTTCTCGTTCTGTTACTATAGTTTTTTAGTGATTTATACATGTTTTGACGCGTTATAAAATTTCAACTTTTGTCTAAAATATAAAAATGTATTTATTGTGAACGAATAGAAGAATAAACAAATATCTCATAGCAAGAAATAAACCCAAATCTAATTACTGTAAACAATCAAGACACATGATAAGTTATTATATCTTAGCAAGATTTTCATAAGCAAGAATGTTTAAAAGGTCTATGGAATCGGAAAATAATAAAATCTGTTCATGAAAGGCTCGAAGTTTTGTTTTATCCTTTTGAAATTTTCTAAATGAATTTTTGTTTTTAAAGAAAATTCTATTTGAAAATTCTCTTGAACTCTTTGTTAACTTACCTGTTATTTTTAATTGCTGTTTTATTTGATTTTTCCACAAAATTATCTTTTGGATTTGATGATAATGCTCGTTCAATAATATCCAGCATAAATTGTTCAAATTTTGATCGAATTTCATCAATGTATTTCTCATCTTTAACACGAATTAATCCAATAAGAATCGTTATCAATTTATCTTCTTCAATATAATCATTTGGTAATGTTAAATCTAAATAGAATCAATTAATTTATTGAAAATAATATAAAATAAAATATAAAAAACCTTGTTGCGTTAATAACTGATTAGTTAAATATTGTCCAAATTCTTGTCTCATGAGATTAACAATTAATAAATAAAATTCATTTAATTGTGCATCATAAAATCTTAAACAAATAAGATCATTTAATTGCGTTGAAATAATTTCTCGTGTTTCCTCAATTAAATCCAAAGCTGATAAATAATCACTTGTTGTTAATAAAGCTCGAACTTGCATATGAGTTTGTTTAACAACTGATAAGGATTCTAAACGTTTAAGAAGTTGTCTTTGATTTTGTCTTTGACGAAGTAAACGATAAAGACGAAGAAGTCTTAATAATGATTGAGAATCATAATTCGATAATTCCCCACGAAGTGATGATATTGCATGACGTGTTGTATTTAAAAATGATTGAATTTCATCATGAGAACGAACAGCATCATGAAAACAGTGAGATTTTGTTGATAATGCTCGAGTTATTAATAACTCAACTTCATCTAAATAATGTGTGTATTTATCTTGTAATAAACGTGTTGTTGAGCTTATTGAATGTTTTGGTGATGAAGAATTTGAAACACTAACACAAAAGAAATCAAACAAATTTTATTTTATTTTATCTTCAAAACCTTATTGAATTTCAAGATGATTTATTTTTCTTTTTAAATTACTTAGTTTTCAAAAGAAAAAATCATTAATTTCAAGTATTTCAAAGGTAATCAAACATACAAACTTATAAATATTACAAATAAAAAAGAATTTATATAATATGCTCAAAAACAAATGGACATAATGAATTAAACTTGCTATTAATATTAGCATAACTAGAAATTTTTATCATTTGACAAGATGAAATTGTCAATTTACAATTAGAATTTATATTAAGGCTAATATAAAACATATAGATGTAGAAAGCTTTAATTGAAAATAAAGTTTAATTTCTAGCTATCATAGTAACTTCGTTAAAATAAATATTTTTTGGTCGTAGAAATTTTGCTCTATCTATGGGAGAAAAAAAAGATCTTTTTGCAATGTTTGATTTAAGTGCATAAGGTTTTAATCTATGTGTGTAATAGACATGCGTCGTAGATTATTAGAATAGCTATAGTATATAAGAATCTGTTAGATCTGAATTCAGAGTGAATTTGATGAGTTTCATTTTAGTATGTATTATGGTAAATAGATGCAGAATCTATGGGAAAAAAGTAAAGTTTTGTTTGATTTTTTTCAAGTAAAGTGAAGTATTCTTCTTCAATAAAATGAATAAAGCTACGAAAAAATCAATTATATTTATTATGTGTATTAAATATTGATTTAAATTCGAGTTGAGACACGAGTCTAGGGTAGTTTCGACAGGGTATAATACCCATGAATAATATCTAGTGAATTTACATCATTATTATCGTTAAAACTTTGTTTGAAAATCAAGCCGTACGAAAATATTTTTTGTTAGTTTAGAAATAAAATATTCCGATGTTTGAAATCAATAGAAAACATAAAAATTTATTTCTTCAATATTTAATTACATTTTCCTAAATCGTTTTTATGTCTTCATTTTGGTTTGCATAAATACAATAGAACTTTCAATTTTATGTAAGAAATTTTTTTAGATAAATAATCATTTATTAAAATGAATATTTTTGAAAGATGCAAAGTGAATTCTTTTACGGTAAGTATTACATTGCCATAAGACAAACAAAACAGCTTTCGTGTATAAGAGAAAATAGATTAAACTCTAGTTAATATTTAAATAAAATAATTCAAACAAACCTAAGAGTTCCATTGGTTGTTGATTTGCTGTTACTTGTTGATGATGTTGATTGTCTTCTATAATTTCCTTCAGATTTATCACTACTTGTTGATGTTGTTCTTGGTTTTTGTTGTTCAAAGTGTATTGGAGATAATGTGCGACTTACTGGAATAATTCCTGGAAAAACAAGATTAAATGTTGATGTATCACTTAATGTAAACTGTGATGAAAGAAACAATTGTGGAATGTTAATAACTGAATTTGTTTTTTGTGAAACATTTGAATCATTAGATGAATGTTGTCGTAAACGTGGTCGACCATATTTTTCACTTTTACGTAGACTATTAAAATATGTTTCAAAATCATTAAGACTATAATCACCAAGACGTGTCAATGGATCAGGCAAACGATCAATAAATGAATTACCTTTAAATTAAATGATTGTGATTTTTAATGAATTTAAAT
Source organism: Rotaria sp. Silwood1 (assembly GCA_905250075.1). Lineage (NCBI taxonomy): Eukaryota > Metazoa > Rotifera > Eurotatoria > Philodinida > Philodinidae > Rotaria > Rotaria sp. Silwood1. Next base: position 68,290 of record CAJNOP010000212.1, read on the forward strand.
AAACAAGAGACAAATAAAACTAACCCCATGTTTTAGTAAAAAATGTTGAAATTTCTGCACGCGTTTTTTTTGGATCATTTAAAACACAAGCTAAATTTGATTGAAAAACGGTGGGAGTCGTGGATGTTGATGTTGTTGTTGTAGGATCCCCATCTGCTAGTTTTTTTCGATTATTTAATGAAGATGCCAATAAATGGCTCATTGTTTAAGTAACCATGACATTTATTAAGATATAAGAGAAACAATCTAAAGTACAATATACAATGACTAATTAATATTTATTTATTCAAAATTTTCTTGTTTTTTCTTTTATAAAAAGAAACAAAACAAAACCAATATTTGATTTTTCTATCTGAATTATTTCCATATTTTAATTATTATTGTTATTATTATTATTATTGGTGTTGTTGTTGTTATTATTGTTATTATTATTTTGTTGTCCAATTGTTCCTTGAATTTGTTGTTCATTTGGTTGTGATGATGGACGCGATGATTCATTAGGAATTATTTTAGGTTTTGGAATTTTCGATAAAAGATCTTTGATTTGTTTTCCATCATTTGGTGGATCAGCATCATATGTTGTCATTAATTCATAATATTTAAGTAAAAGTTTAACAACTTCATAAATTCTTTCAACATCAATTTGTGCATCAATCATATATTGTTTAAGTATTGCCATTTTATCACGATATGTTGCAGCAAGTAAAAGACAAGCAAGTGCTATTTCATATGGTGGATATAAAAGTGGAGCATCTGTTTTTAATGAATCATTTATAATACGCCATGCTGTTTCAAATAATGGTTGATCAATTTGAAATTCTCTTGTATACATATCTAATGAACGATATGGATGATAGATTATTAAACAACAATCCATTATTTCAAGTAAATAAAATTCACATTCAAGAATATGTTTTATTTGATATGGATATTCTCCAGGACCGCCTACAAATAAAAGAAAATTTTACATCAACTATTTAATCATATTTCATAAAAAATTTCGCATCTCCATTTCCTTTTGAATTAAATTAAAATAAAACTCCGGGAAAATTCGTAGACAGTTTTTATTCAACGCTATCTCATTGACTTTCAATGAATGCAATCATTTTATTGCTTTTTCGACTTCAGTAAATCGATAAGCAATGATTGAATTTGGTAATAAACAGCAAAGAAAAGATATTCATTGACTATTCAAATGTATTTTGTTACCTAATTATTATGGTTTCTGCTCAAATCAGTTTCCTATAATAAATGCTAATATTGATCATCATTTCTTGAGAATATTAAATTCAATAGTTAACCTCATCCTGATTATAACAATTCTTATCTATAATTTGATTGGAACATCGAATACAGCGATTACAATTTTTAAGAGCAAAAATATGATGTTTATCGTTGTGTATTGATTTGAATTTCTCAATAAATGTGTATCCAAAACAGAATTTAATACGACGAAGTCATTTCAGAAGAAACAATCAAAGATAAGCCAATTCAAATAAATACTTCCTCTTATGATTCTTCTTTTTCATGTTTTCGTCTTCATTATCTTCTTACTGTTTCTGTTTCGCTCTTTTCCCTATATGCCAATGAACTTTGATAAAATCAATAGAAACACTTTAAATTCAGCCAGGTCTAGACAAAAGATCCAACGAATTTCAGCTCCTTCTCTCTTATGACTTCAATTCGCCACTGGTGTGAGTTCTAACTCTGCTTCTGTGAATGACAAAAAAGTCAACACCAAAGTATTCTTGTAGCTATAAATAAATATTTATTCGAAAAATAGAACTTAATCATTTATTTTTTCTTTTGATATCTTTATTGAATAATTGATTAAATCATTTGTAGATTTAGGTGTATATAACCTTGTATGTGTATACTCAACTATTTGTGCTCTATTTCAATTTCGTTTACTCTTCAGTTTTCATTTCATCCAGAACAAACAAAAAACAGAAATCTATTCCATGTATGCAATACAAAGTAGCAAATTTAGATATAGTCAATGTACAAAGTTACAGAATTTTTATCTTTTTTATAAAATATATTATAGAAGTTAATTTTCTCAAAATATCTGCACAAACTATGCTGAAAGTAATATACTATATAATTAATAAATAGAAAAAAAAGATTTCTTTTTTATTTGTTTTTTAAATCTTACTTAATAAATGTGCATATTTTTTATAAGTTGTTGCAGCTGCATTACAAACTCGTTGATGATTTAGTGTCGAAAATTCTTCAACTTTAGCAGCAAGAAATAAACAAGTTGGGCAAAGAAGCCATGGATCAATACTTTTTAATGGATATCTTGCATAAAATCTTTTTAAATAAATAATTGCTGTTGCTATAACTTGTTGACGAACTTTGTATTGTTCACCTATATGTTGAATTATATTTGAATAAAATATAAGAATTTTTGAATAATCATCTTCTGTTGTTAACGAGGCATTATTATTTGTAGACCATGATGATATATCACGTAGGCGAAATGACATCAATTCTTGACGATCAAATAACCATTGTTCAAATTGAGAACTTTTCCAATAAGATGCAGCCATTACTATCTCAAATAAAATATTCTTTCTTTTTGTCAATATGTATGTATTTATGTATCACAAACCAGAGTACAACTTCAGAAGAACGACACTCCACTTTGTGTAACATCTATAGAACAGGAAAAAAATCTATTAGCGTATACATATAACCACTACCTTATAAAAATAGAATGTGAGATATAGATGTCACATGAGAACAGTTTATATTGATGTTGCAGCAATCTCATAAGAAGGAGGTAATCCCACCAAAGCTAATTGAATCTATTAATTATGAGAATATTGAAACAATTTTATAAAATTCTATGATAAACGAAAATGAACAGAAATACAGACGAAAAACATGCTTTGGGAATACATAATCAGAAACATCTCTCAACAGTGATAATAAAAAAAGATAAGTTCTTTGACAAGAAGTCTAATGATTTCTGTTGAATGGAGAAAATTCATCAGTATTTAATTGCAAATTAAAGTAAAATACTACGAATATGAATATTAAAATGGAAAACCTTGATAATTTGCATACCAGAAAAATTCATGAGTTAACCATGACAAAGGATATTTTTATAGATACAACGATAAATTCTCATGAATGCAGACCTTACCGATCTTTAGGAAATTATGTTAAGTATACTCATTTTGTAGTCAATAATACCATCAGCTTTGCCACACCAACAAATGGCATTCTTAATCAGAATATAAAAACACTTGGATACAAGTCAAGAGAAAACAACAAAAGCAATGTAGAATACGTCAAACTATATTACCAACTTATTTAGAGAATTTCATATTTTTTTTCAATAAAATTTTCATATGATATCTACACTTATGGGCAATAGTCTTCCTCCTCCAACATTCTTTTCTTATGGAATTTCTTTGATATCAGTTGTATGCTACTTACAAGGATGGCTTGAGTACTTCATTTTAGTATAGTATATGATTGATAGCAATTTGCTTCAATGCACAATATATGTCTTTCAATATAATAGAGCAACAATACAAGTGAGTTGGTTGAAAAAAATTTTCACGAATGGATTACCTCTTTTCTTTGCTGTATCTGCTAAGTGTTTTACTGGTTTGAATAATTAAACTCTTTCCATTGTGCGCTCAAAGCTCTCTCAAGAATACGGTATTGTCAATAACTACAAATGCGGATATAAAGTAAAACTAATAAAACATTCATCAACTATCGAAAAGGAGATAACCCAACCATTAAGTATTCAATCCACCAACTTACATGTAATATTGCTCGATTGTATTCAATGACGTACATTCTTCATTGAAGGCGGCCGTAATCAATCCTAAACAATACTAAATTCGTATTGAAGACATTCTTATAACTAACATTCACTAGCAACTGATGAAGCTCGATATGAAAAAAAACGAGAGAAATAGGAGAACGGTAGACTTTGCCTACGAGTGTAAATAAAAATGATTTTTGTTTTGCAACTGTAGCGAAAATGTTAGTTTTATAGATGAATTTTCCCCATTCAACAGAAATTAATAGACCTCTTGCTAAAAAATCAATGTTTTTTATTTTTATTGTTGAAGGATTATTTCGAGTCATATTACCGAAACATGTTTTCTCTGTATTTCGGTTCATTATTGTTCATCATAGAGGTATATCAATTTGTTTAAATATTCTCTCAATTAATAGATTCGTCTCCTTGTTCTGTATATGCTAAACAAAGGATGACATCGTTCTTCTGCGGTTGTATCAAAATCAGATTTAATACAAAAATATAAACAAAAAAAAATCATTATTTATATCCTTTGTCAGCAAGTTCTTGTCGAACCCGAAATAAATAGGTCGGATCTGGATAAGCAAAACTAAAAATATTAAGAGTTTTAAAGAAAATGTGAAGATGAACATTGTTTTTCTTACCGTTCAGGTCCACCGTGAATACTTGTTTTATGATGAATATCATTCCATGTAATAACGTTATCTTGACCACTGGTTGTTGATCTTCCAATAGTAAATATATGTTGATCGTCAAATGCTTTTCGTAATAAACGCAATACTTCTTTTCCTTCTTCATTATTTGGTAAATAAGCGTTACGTGTTGTTCCAGAGTAGGGTTTACCAGGATTTGGATTAAGAGGACCTTGAAGACCAGCTTTAAATGTATAAACTATTTCAATAGTTGGTTGATCAGATCCATAATTTTCATTTTCAAATCCAGGTAATGGTTTGTTTATGTATTTAACTATCATGCGACCATTAGGTGGTTGAGGACCTTAACAATGATAATAATCAATTTAACAGTTAGATCTTTATTTATTTATTTATTTATGATACCTTTACTTATACCATAGACATATCCACAACTTGGACAAGATTGTTTTCCATTAGATTGAAACCACTGATCAATACAGACTTTATGAAAAACATGACCACATACTTCAAGTTTATGATATGATGAGCCCAACTGTTCCAGACATATCATACAATCACCGATCTCTTCCTTTGTTGACGACTTAGTTTTATGCCCTTGTGACAGAACTGGACCTATTTAAAGATACAATAGAACACTTATTCTTCTGATTTCAATAAACGCAACCTATATAAGAATCTCTTTACTTAAAAAAAAAACAAGATTGACTCACCCATTCTACCTGTTTTTAATCGAAATATAAAATTTTTTTTTCGAATCTAACGGAAAAGAAAAACAAAACACTTCATGACTCATATCATCACAATGGTTCGAATGAAAAGGAAAAAAATAAAAAGAAAGGGATTATTTAGTGATCTCAAATATAATTCTGAAAAGGACTCACCTACGACATGTTGTTTGTTTTCAATGTCCATGATGAATGGATCAACTTTACTGAATGATGCATTACTGTTTATCAAAGACTTTTGGGCTTCTTCAAATTTCATTTCCCATATATGACATACGTAAAGAATACGTTGAGAGTTCGCCGAAAGATTACGATAAGACACATTGTTCCATGAGGGTAACTTGCGAAATTGACATAAATTACAACCTTCTGCATAGCATTGAGAACAATGTTGATGTTTTTGAGGACATTGGCGTGTTTTATCACTGGGATTCATTCCATTGCAACAGACTAAAATTGAATGTATTATAAAATTTGTCTATCAAAAATCTCAATTTTTTTCATTAAATATGGATTATTAAAATCAATCAGAATGAAAGATTTTAAACCATTTATTAATTATCATCTAGCAAAAATTTGTTCAGGCTGTTTTTCTATTCGTTGGTAAACAGTTTTTTTTGCTTGAATGTTTGGAATGATCTTCTCCTTATTAAGGATAAGATTAGATCTTCAATGAATTTTGATTTAGTATGTTTTTATGAAGAATAAAATAATATCTTCTATGCTTCAGACTTTTTTTATTTGTTCCAGCAATGGTATTGTTTTTTTCTTACCAGAACAGATTTTATTATCATGTATAAATTGTGCTCCATTTATATACCAGCACATTGGGCAATCCGATTGACATAGTTTATCGATAATAATACATTGTTTACAAACTCTATGTGTACAAAACTTTTTTAATCCGTCACGAGATGTTTGCTGAGAACACCATGCACAAGTTGAAGCAGAGAAAGAAGCAGCTGGATACATTAAACTTATCTAAAACATTGCAATGTATTCATAAAGATATATCGAACTCAATATCCAAAAGAAAAAAAAACCAAACAAAATATAAATTTATACAAAAATGTAAAAATTTAAATAATCTATCCCAGAGTTCATGAGAAAAGTGCAATTCAGTTATCTGCATTGATGTATTTAAAGATTCAAGATGTGTCCGTTTTGATTCTTCAACACAAAAAAAATTATTATTTGAACAGGAAACAAATTCAATGTTTAGTATGTTTTATAAACTCTCAGTAGAAATTATTTCTCATTATTCTATACAGATTATCATTAAATAAATCAAACTATCAGTATCAGAGTGTCGGTATGAGATATGGCATGCAGGATTATAGGCAACAGGATGCAAGAAATGCCTCTACACTTCATTTGTCCAAAAGGATAAATCGAGGGAACATGGACAAAAAGCGTTCTCATAAGACAAAAAACTCTTTTTCTGCTGATGTGCACGCCAATAGCTGTTAGGAAACTACCTTAGAAAACTTCATGCTATGCTACTGGCAGTGTCATTGTGGATGTGGGTGTCGAGTGTGGGCGTGAGTATGAATGCTAGCATTAGGAAGGTCGACACCCACATCCTTAAATATTGAACCTTTTAAATTGTATTACTGAGTTTTTTAGAGTATTTGCTAAGCTTAAATTAGATTTCTACTGAGTCAAACCTACAGAACGTGTAATAAAAAATGTACAGAGCATTCATTATAAAACACTAAACAATTAAATACGAGCCAATTAAAAACGGAAAAAGAATTCTATTTTACTTAGTCATTGTAAATTTGACAAACATACGTATAATATGAACAACAAGGTTATCGCTTGAACCAATGTTCAACGCAAGTTAAAGGAAAACGATGTTGATATCCATCAAGGATTTTCATGTGATAATTACATAGGAATCGAATATAATTCATAATCAATTTTAATATATTGTACACTTCCATATAACATCAAATTTTTTGGATTCGAGTTAAATGTTGACGATTCGATAACAGAAAAGAATTCTTTTTGAGTTTCTTTACGAAAGGAGTATGACATATATTTTACATAGTTTATTATTTTAAGCATTGGTATGACCTACCATTCCACTTAATAGTGAATACAATCAGAACACAATTTTTTTTTATTATTTTTTCCACAAAATCATACTAATACAAAGAATATAATTGTTGACATGCATGATTATTTAAATGACATAATAAACATAATCTGTCTTTCAATATTTTCAGATTGACTATGCGTTATTTTTGTTTGAAAATCTTTCAATTCTACACTATAAATAATCAACGTGGGAAAAAAAGAAAAGATAAATCTATTTTTTTGGTATTTCATGGAAGCACTAATAAGAATATTTGCTTCTCAATCAATCAATAATTAACACCATCTATCGCGTATTTTAGTATAAATGAACATATGAAAAAAAGAGAACAAGCAAATAATTGAAGAAAAAAAAAAAGAAAAAGAAAGTTCCTTTTTTCGCCTCCTGTATACGGGTGGAAAAAAATTCAGAAGCGAACAAGTTTCACATCGACAGTGATACTTTGTTCAGAAATACATTTGAGTTTGTTCAAGAAGAATTGGTTTTTCTAGTTCAAAGACTTGCTTCTCAAGAATCTATCCGAACCAGAGACTGAAACAAATAAGAAAATCTTTATGCGGATCCCATTCAACCAGTTTTCTATTTGTATTCATTCGATTCAACTTACTTTTTCAAAAACTCCAATAGACTCAGTTCGACTCACATTACTACAGAAAGACGTTTTTCTGAGTTTCGCACATGTTATCTACTAATGTACTTTCTCTCTAATGCTTCTCTCTGAGAAGACTATTTATTTTTCTATTTCCTTATTCTTAGTCACCTTTTGTATATTGGATCTATTCATATATATTCACAGATCATTGACTTTTTTTAACAAAAAGTTACGTACAACGTAGATGTTATGCAATCAAATTAATTACAACAGTTTTATATTAATGAACTCGAGAATGATAATATAGTTGGCGCTTGAAAGATTACAGTTTCAATCCGATGAGCAAAAACTAAAAGATGATAGTTAGTCGTCTATCTATTTTTTTCATAAAATCACATATAATCTGTAATTTGCTCGTTCTTATCAAACTGTGATGCCATATATTTCTACTACTTCTGTTTTGATAGTTTCATTTTCTTTTTTTTATGATTGGTTTCTAATCTTGAAAACAAATCAATTAAAGACTTGTTCATCTGATTCGATTTGATTTGGTTTCAGTTTTTGGTTATCACTCGAAGTTTGAGACAGTTCTAAAGAGGATTTCTATAAAGGTCAGCAAAACCTTCCCATTATATGATAAAAGTAGTCAAAACCAGGCAGAATATTTTCGTAGAAGTTCTTTTGTTTTGTTTATTGACATAAAAATTGTATCAATTTCCGTAATCAAATGACATTTGGTAGGCATCTCATTCAACCTTTATAACACTTTATGACGATTCATCTTTATTTCATGAGATTGAAAAATATTTGAAATAAAAGAAAAGTTTTGGTCTGATCTGAAATTCTACTTTTGCGATTTTTTGTTTATTTCATAATCGTTCTAAATTATTCTTCAAGTTATTGTAGTGGTATGCAGGTAACTGCCAGATTTGAACCTAAACAGATGATTCCAATAATCCATAAAGCTGTCTGATAATCAGTTCCGAGAAATCGAAAAGCTAAGCTGAATAAAATTCCGCCAACGTTGCCAGATGCTCCAGTGACACCTGAAACAATGCCAGTAAACTTTGGATGAATAGCAGGAACCAAAGAAAAAATGGCTCCATTTGCTGCCTCCATGAAAATCGCTAGACCTGTCATGAGTACAATCAAATAATAAATCTTGAACTTTGCGAATCCGATCCACATAAAGAAGACACCTTGTACAACTCCAAGAAAGATTAGCCACCATTTCTTTGCAGTAAGTCCTTTATGTTGATAGAGTACATCAGATATATATCCTCCCAAAGGTCTAGTAACAATATTCAGGAGTCCAAATATAGCAGCCCAACTTCCAGCTGTTTGGGAATTCCAAACAATACCATCTTGAATTTTAGTTGTTTGAATATAAAAATCAGAAATAATTCCTTCGACAGAAAGTTCAGAACCAAATGAACACAAATAAGGAAGTGCAACTAATAGAGTGCGCGATGAAAAGACGATTTTCAATACATCTACAGCTGATGGTGCTCGAAGAAATTCGTCATTAACCGCAACAGTTCGACTACTAGTCGATTGATTAGGTGCCTCTGATATGTCAGTCATTGCTGCAGTTTGTGGACCAGAGATAAATTTCATGTCTTCATTTTTTAAGTGAGAAGATGCTTCAGTCATTCCAATGCCTTCGTCATTATTCATACGAAACTCAGCTTCATCAAGAATTTGAGTACAATCGGTTTTAGGATCTTGGTGAAAATTTCGACTGCTCCACGGTCCATTTGGAGTATCGTGTCCAAAGAAAAGAGTAATGGTAGCAACACAAATAATGATGACTAGGGGACACATTGGAAAAGCAATACGCCATGCCCAATATTGACTTATGCCATTATTGTTCATGAGCGAAGATACAACTGCTGGCATGAGAAAAAATGTAACACCACCTCCGGCATTGCCCCATCCTGCAGTTAAAGCATTTGCTAGTCCAATAATATTTTTGTCGAAGAATTGACTTGTCCAGACTTGACATGGAACAAAAGTTCCTCCTAGAATACCGACAAAGAATCGTATTGCAATTAATTCGGAAGCATTGGTAACAAATGGTGTTAAAGCAGTTGGAATGGCCCCACCGAGAAGACAACCAATCATGACATACCGAGGACCATACCGATCACACAAAGGACCGACGATGAAACGTACCAGAAAAGTTGCCAGTAGTCCCATTATATTTGAATTTGCAACTTGTGCATGAGTAAGTTGAAGATCTTCTTGAATAACACCATGAATGAGAGGTGGAAAGGCGAACCACGATAAAAATGCAACAAAGAATCCGATCCAAGACAAATGAAATGTTCTGCCATACTTATCGATAATGTTTAGTAAAGGAAGAGTACGAGATTTGTGATTAGACGGATTAATATCCGAACGAAAAAGATTTTCAACGAATCGCATACGGTTGGTTATTATAGATACTCCAAAATAGTGAACCTATGGATAAATAATACTTTATTTCGAACTCTAAATATTGAATATTCTTCAAATTCAGATCGTTCACACCGATTACTAGTACGCATTCTTGATCCGCTTATAAGTAGGTACAGTTTCACATTAGTGAATAATTCATCAAATAGAAGTTTTCGAATACATATTTTCGTAGGGGTGCTGTTAAATTTACCTCAGAATTCTATACTAAATAGCTGCACTATGTTTTCTGAAAAAGAGCAAAAAAAGTACAGCGACTTTGTGCTATAAATTTGTGTACTTTATGCTTCATATGAAAGGCACATGTTATTTTACATACATACATAGATGAAGAGATAAGAGATTGCAGAGAGAAGAAAATCATTCACTTCTCCGATATATCCCCAGATGCTATAAAGAATCAGCAATATCATGAGTATGAAAAAAAATAGTACTTTTGCTACGAAAAGAAAGATATGATAAATGTACATTTAAGTTAGCAATATTACAGTGACCGTTTGTTTCAATCTGTAATCACAAAGAATGGCCTAACGGCAAATTTATTCTACAACCGGTATCATAATTAAATAGATTATAAAAATTTTTATAATGGAATATCTCATAACTGATAAAACTAATGACATTAGAAAAGCCTTTGTATTGTTCAAAATTAATCTGTTATAATAGTATACATAGGATGTTTTACAATTATATAAAGATATGTGGGCGTCAATTAATTCAGACCTTTTCACAATGTTTCATGTTTGACTTAAGTTTACATACCAAAAAGCAAACTTCTCGCCGTCTCACGTTTAGGTCGACTTGAAAATCATCAAATAATTATCAATTGATTTCTATTGCCGTTGTGATAATGTATGAATATGCACGTGTAGTATCATCAGGCGCTGTGTATGTAAATGAAATAATTTGAGCACGCAATTTTCTTTCGTTCTGACACCTGTATGAAATGTGGCTCACCATTTTCCGCATCATTTCTTTTTGCCCTACTTTGTCTTATTCAAGGACTCTCATTTATAATTGTAATGAAGTAAAATATTTTCTTTTGAGGACAGTCGCATAGGCAAGTTTAATTATGAATCATTCAATACAAAACAAAAAAACAAAACATCAGACAAGTAGCGAAAATATTTTACTACATTTTCTAAAAAAGATCGTCACAAGGCAGTGAAAAATAGTTTGTGCAGCTCACATTTTCTTTAAATAGGCGTTTGAGAAAGAATATCTAGCCAGTATCGTGATATTCTGAGCAATGACAATAAATTTCGTTATAAGTTGATCGAAAAAGTTTTATTACTCCAAATGACTGCAACAATTTTTGTAATCTTCATTCAATAAAATTTATTGCATATTTAAAAAGGAATGGATGCATAGGAAAAGAGAAGATCTTCAATAATGTACGATTGTATAATAAAACAAATCACTGTTTTTTATTCAGTACATAAATCTGCTACTTTTCTATGTTTCTAGATGTGAACATAATTTTTTAGAACACTTAGCATCTACAACTTCGTCACCGACACAATTTTTTCCCTTATCAAACATCACGAATCATCACCAATTAGTTTTAACCCTTAAGAGCCGAAGTGGCTTCTGCTTATAGAAATGAGAATCTAATTAGAAAAACAGAGATTATGGACCCTCAGTATACTCGTACTACAGTTAAAAATAATTACCTTCTTCTTATTCTGGACCTACGCAACCTCCTTTGGCAGGAATATCCATCACTGTAAAAATTCCAAAAAATAGGAATTTCGATCTGAAACTTTGCCGCTAGATAGTTTTGATAATACTTAATATGCTCCGAAATTTTCACTTAGACCGGATGCTTTCTTGCTGAGATATTCAAAATCCAAAAACCAGCTAAATTTTGCTAAAAATTGCTAAAAACTTCAATATTCTGTATCTCGCGAAAGAAACAACAGTTGTTCCTGAAAATGTTGAAACTTCCTAAACACTACTAGGGCTATGTATGAGCCAAGTTTCATGTTAGAAATACATTGTTTTGATTCTTCTATGAGGCTGAATGTCTCACCGAAGGAATTTTTTATTGATCACGACACAATCTGTCAGTAGATCGGTTAAAAGATTCTAGAACGCTGACATTGAATAGCTTGGTGATAGGCTTAAGAGTGTAACATAAAATAAACTACACTGTATGTCGCATCTCCGAATAGATACAACTTTAGGGAAGAAAGGTGTTATTGAAAAAAGTTATCAGACCAAAAAGGTGTTTTGCTACGCCTGACAGCCATCTGAATACTACGTTTTGGTCTAGGTATGGCCTCGAAAGTCATATCACTCCAGAAAAATATTGGTTTTTGTCTACAACATTTTTATAAGACTTTGATTACAATTATTTAAATGTCCCTTGGAAGGGACATTCAGCTCTTAAGGGTTAATATAACTGAAGCTTCATTAAAACATAAGACCTTGAATTAAACGAAATTTAACAAAACTAAATCATGTAAAATTTATTGATAAAATGGTAAAAAAAATACAAGAATCGTCTTCTCAGTGGATTGGAGGAGATGTTAGATCATTTAGTATATTAGATTACTCTGGTAGTAAAAATTCTTGAGAAGAGTGCTTTTGTTTAGGTAAGAAGTCACAAATATATATTATGCATATAATCCTCTTTTTTTGTCTTTTTTCGGGCTACATATGATACATTTGATATCATCGAAGTATTGCGTAGTAAAAACAACATTTTCTGAAACATTGTACTATTTAATGATACTTTACGAGCTCAAATAAGACAGTATTATCATTGCCTTTGAAAGAGATTCCATTTACGATTTGTCCACATTATTCGACGACTCGTAACAAAAGGAGTCTCATCTAAGTGCTAGTGGAACATTGTTTGATCATGATTATTGCTGTAATTCAATGAATCTTTGTTGAAATTCTTTCGATTATGAAAACAAAAAACAACAGCTATCCATCCTTTTGCTGAAAAGTCTTAGCCATGCATATGGACGATATTGTTTAAGTTTTCTTTCTTGATCTATTGATGTGTTTAATATGCTTAGGAAAAACAGCGATATTGTAAGATATAATGAGATGAAAAAATTTCTTGTTTGTCTGGGTATATGAGTGAAGAGCACAGCCATTGTACCGTTGTGTTCCGCAAAGAAAAATGCTTATAAGTCGAGATCCGCTCAATCGATTTTAATAAATTTTTTTCATTTTACTGGTCTAAGGATGACCATTCAGTTCTGAAAAAATCAATTTCCCACGTGTTTTAGTTTCCTAGAAATCATAGCAAGTGTTAAATACCTAGCTTCTAATGCCACCTGTCAGAAGAAAACCAATTTTTTTTATTCCATTGCTTTTTTTTACAATTAATTTTGCAGTTAGAGTTGTAGTATTATTCATCAAGAGCTTTTAGAATATGCCTTTATTTTTAGCTTTAGAGAAGGTCTTATGAATGAAAAACTGTTGATAATGGGCGTTGAGACACTTTTTCATTTTTGCGTAGGGCGATATTAAAATTATTGGCGTTTCGTTTGGAGAAATTGTTTTTGTTGTAATTTGGTTGTATATCAGAGAGAACTAAGATAAAAATAATTTGAGAAATAAAAGAGGTTTGTTCCATAAAGTTCGTTAGTGCAAAAATTTTATATAAGATAAAAAAAATGAATTTTAGACGAAATGTAGGGCGACATTTTTAATTTTGTTTTTGCTATAGCTCAATGAATACTTAGCTGTTTGCAACAAAAATTTGATCTTTGTTCAGGATCATAGAGTAGAGTAATACTCCAAAAACTCAATTGAAAATATCGCTCCGTTCTGAAGAAAATTCAATTTTACTAGAAAAGTGTAGGGCGACATTTTTCGAAGCAATGATTCACTAAAACTGCTTGATATATGAAAATAACATATATGAGCTAGCTCTGTGCCAAGAATTGTTTCATACTAACGTGTATGATATAATAAACATTTTCTGAATATTTTCTTCAAAAAATCATTATTTTGAAGTAAAAACCATTATCATTGCGTTCACTTAGTTTTATATCGTGAATCTCCACAACAACACAAGGAAGTGTTGGGAAAATATTATTTTCATGTACAATCGACATCGCTCTGTCAAACGCAACACTTAGTTCTCTCTCATTATTAAATTTATTTTTATCAATTTTTTTGCTTAAACGGTACAATGGCTGTGCTCTTCACTCATATATCTGAGAAACATAAAAAGGTATTTCGTACATATTTTTGATGCGAAATTTTTTTTAATATACATGCATCAAGATCCATTGATGTCGAGATAGTTTTGTAAACATCGACTTAAAATAAGAATTTAAGCGGTCTATCGAAGACTTTTTCAGCTGGTTTACTTGTCTAAATTCAGAATTTTTTTTTATTGTTTAGGTATTTTAAACGTAGTGTGAGCTTTATGCAATCAAGCTGTGGACTGATCCTAACTACATCTGCGATTGACGTAGCAGTTTCGTTTGTGTTTTCAAACTTTTCGAGTCGATTTTCTGTGTCGAACGCCGAATAAACAATATTATTAAGATATCTCTTTTACGAAATAAAAAGCAAAAATAAAAAAGTGCTAGAACAGCTGTTGTGGCTGCTATCACAGATATACTTAATGCAAATTCAACTGCAAAAACAGTATCTGTTTGCCACGTTAATAATAATTATAAGTCTTACACTAATGACAGTTCCTTGTCAACTAAAGATGACTGTGATAACACAACTGGTTAATCAGCCATTTGAAAAAAGTTTTGACGAATGGTTGTTATAATGGAACATGAATGGTTATTTTATCAGGTGAAAAATACAGCTGATGAAATTCTACTCCTAATTAATTATGTCCTTCAGGTTTTAAAAACGTGCATGAAGATTCTCAAATATCTGAAAAAAGTAGATATGAATCTTAGAATATTTGTCTTTCATATCAATTTATGTCAAAGCAGAAGTTGGTAGTACATTACACCAATCGTGTATTACTAAGTAATGATTCATATTACATATCTTATAGAGTATATTAAAATTGATCAACACAACTAAAAGTTTGGTATTAGCTATGAGACAGTAATTATTAACACATGGTTTAGATGAAACAACGATTAAACAATTAATACTGACTTTTAAAAAGTTTAAACATATTATGACACTTGCCCAAACATGAAACTGAACATCGTTACTGTTAGAAGATTCACCTTCTTATTGTTATTTTTCTTTTCCTCTTGCTTCCTACTAGATCTTCCTTTGATGTTGTATAACCTTGATCACTCTTTATTCTTTTTATCCTTAAGTTTAGCCGTTGATATGTTTTTTCTGTAACAGTACGGAGAAATATAGCTATATGTGTGTGTGCGGATATTTTTGGTTTTTGAAATATAATAAAGAAAAAGGTCGAACATCAGACCTCTAATAGTTACAGATAGTTTTATTATGCAGTTTGAGGTTTATAAGTTCTAAATGGTATTACGAATCATTAGTTTATTAAAAAAACACACTTTCTATGGATCAAATGAAAACAAAATCGATAGTGACGAATTAGGGGACAACAAAAATTATCCATTAGAAGATTTGTACAAAAGAAAAGGTTTTAAATAAAAAGTTTTCTTCAATGAAAAGAATTACTTGCTGTAATTTTGATACTATCCAGGTTTGAATTCTACACTTCATTCTTTTTTTAACTTATCAAACACAATTAGGTGTGGGTGTTGGTGTGGATCTTCTCTGCGCGCACGCCCATACCTACACTTACACCTTAAACAATAGAAACCTACTACATATGCAGAAAATAAGGCTGCTTAAAAAAGAGTTTATAAAACCAAACTAAATTTTTTTGCATGATTTCAAATATTTATTGACATCAGTTATGTAAAACATTCATATGGTCAAACTATTATGTTCGTGTTCAAATTCATATAGATGATGGATAAATTCTTCTAATAACATCGTAAAATTCCTTGGTGTTGCACGATGAAGCTACCAGCAATACTAGAACGAGCATATTGTTTTAGTTTAACTGCTTTTTTTGTAGAACATGATAATAATAATATATAAATGCACAATACGCAATACATTAGCGCAATCAGTCAAACAGTTTTACTTTGTTACTCTTTTATCAGCAACTTTTTGCAATAAAACAAAGAAAGATTTTAAAAGTTTAAGCCAACTGGTATAGACAAAGTTGTCTTCATCTGCCCGTAAGAACTAGTCTACTGGGTCGATCTTCTATCACTACCGATTAAAATTCTGAGTTACACGATGAAAGAAGCACTGCTGAATTATTAGGAACTGAGAGACGTTGCGACTGAAAATTTTTGTCATATTTTAATGACTATAGAATGATGCCTAGAAAAAAAAAGAATGTTTTTCAAATACATTTGCACTAAGTTGATTCATCAAGGATCAATAAGATTTTTTGAAAGAAAAGTACGATTATCAGCGTGACGAGGATTTGTTTTCAGCTCAAAAGTTGATGTTGTACGCCATTAGGAATGAAATTAAAGACTTTGCTAAGCAATTTATCACTGAACCAAGTTGGAGACAGATATAAGAGGTAAAATATCACTTTGCCTTGCCAACCTGGCCGATAGCGAATGTGAGGCTTGGAATTCATCACTGCATGCTGAATAGCTCGTACAACTCTAGAAGGATCATCCGCATTGATCATAAATGGACTATTAATCGCCTTTGTAATGATACTATTTAAATAACTAATTCCCCAACGTTCTTGTACATCAGTTGGAAGTCCATTCCATACATTTCTCAGTGTATCTTCATACCCTTCAAGCATGGGTGTTCGCAATGCACCTGGCTCAATTATGCTAACACGTAAATTCCATGGAACCATTTCACGACGAAGACAATCCGAGAAAGATTTTAACGCATGTTTAGATGCTGAATACGCGGATGTATTGGGAAAAGTAAAGAATCCAGCTGCAGAAACTACATTAACTACACGTGAATCACATTTAGTGATGAGTAAAGGCAGAAGCTTCTTTGTCAGGGCAACATGTCCAAAGAAATTTACATTCATCAGTTTACGCATCATTTCCATTGAAGTCCAATCGATACAGCCATGAGTAAGAATACCAGCATTATTTACTAAGGCATGGAGAGTGTTAGTTGTTTTTTTGACTAAATTATAGGCAGCATCAATATCTTCTTGTTTGGTAATATCTAGACGAAAAACAGTCGCTCTCGATGAAAGTTTTGTTTTCAATAAGGCCACATTGTCCGAAAACAACACACCAACGAAGACGTTAAAACCTAGTTGGTCAAGTTTCATTGCTAATGTATGACCGAGACCAGTGTCACAACCGCTGATGAGAACATACTTACTCGTTGAATCTATTTCAGGTGAAGGGAGAAAATATTGATATAAACAATAAGTCAAATACAATATTGGGATGAAAATAATGATCAGAAACATAATGATCTATAAATGAGAATACAAGCATGAAAAAGATATTTTTTTTCTTAGTTGATTGCAATATCAAGAAAATATGAACCATTATACGTTGTCCATGTACGTTAGCCTAAAATGAATCTAAAAAGAATTTCTTAAAAATTAATATCCATGAAACAGATTGATAGTCACCGCTTAACTGCTGCATATCAAGCTCTAGCAAATTGTCTAACAATTAACTCATTAACAATTAACTTTAAGTAATTGAATGAGGCAGTTTTGAGTTTTTCTCTACGCCAGTATAGAAGAAACGATGATGATTAGATCGATTGAGAGCTTGGATAAAAGTTCTGTCTTATATGACCCAAACAAAACTGTGTTTTGTCCATGCTAGTGTCGCGAAAAATTCAAAACTACCCAACACAATCGCTTAAAAAATATTGGTTTCAATTAACATGTTGTTTGAAACTATTGAAATGGATGACCATCGCTTCTTGTTAAAGCTTCGTTTTCAACAAATGATTATTCTACAGTATGATAAACTGGCAAGGATATTGAAAAATTGTTGATCAAAATTCAATAGGTAGCCCATGATCAAATTTCGAATCATAGCCACTGATCTACGCATATTTTCGTTGGGATTGATGCTTGATGTTGTAAGAAGTATGGATAGCAACAAGGGAACACACGATAAGCTAGCAATATCAAGTAACAAAAACATGGTATTTATTAAAAATACACAAAGAAACTTATATATCTATATGTGAGTTGCGATGTAACCATATATCAGCGATAAGCATCAAAAACTCACGTCGCAAACTATTCTATATGGAAGAACAGTATAACACGTGTCTTGATATCAACCTTTGGGCAACTTTCTTCTCTTTGTTTCATACTTCGCTTTGTTTGTCTCTGTGCGCATCTCTTACAAGTCATATATGGCTTATATTAATCAATAGAATTCTTGGTTAGCTTACTACTCTATTTTCACACTCTTATCAGCGGAATAGAACGTACAACATTCAGAATTTGAAAGAAATATATCATGATCAAAGGCTGGTGGTCAAGTAAAATTTATTATTTTGCATATTAGAGTGATTTTGTCACTCTAATTTATACGTGTTAATATGCAGATCCATCTTCCCAGCTAACACAATAAGTAACGTAATAGACTGAGTTCATGGTATACTCTGCTAAAAGTTTTACAGTGACTGAATCTAAGCATGGCAAGAGAGTTCATTTGCACTATCGTTTCAATCAAACATAATACAAATAAATTGACTTCCTGCGAATAAAATATTATAACTGTTACAACAGAATCCCAAAGTAAACAACATTGCTTTCATTGTCAAGGTTCTTATGCCGAAAGAAACAGTTGAAAAAAAACTTCTTGCCTGTACGCACCTTTCAGTTGGTTTCAAAGTCGCAAATTTTTTCAATATATCAACTGTTATCGCGCAATAGTTTTACTCGGAAAATATTCTACTTGCACTCCAGTTATTAATCATCCTTGCATACATGCTATTTGATAAAGGATAGATCTGAGAAAGACTTATAAAGCGCAAAAACCGTCCTATGGATTCGGATGGTATATTGCAGCTGGTTGTCTAAGGCAGGTTTTCATTCGAAAGGAAAAATTACTTTTATCAACACAATTTATTGATTACTTTTTCAAAACTTTATTGCACATCCAGCAACATAATACAAATGAAATCAGTTAGGACTTTTTCAAATTAAAAATGACTTTGACTCTTGAAAAATATGAAACGTAGTTTCGCATGGAAATGCTTTTATGAAATTCGTTTTGCACAAAATCGTTCTTCTACTGAGTTCCTATCAGTGATTGTTTGGTTTTACACTTCGATTACTTCGTTAAAAAATGAAGAGCACAAAAATTTTCTCCATCAACTGAATCAGTAATAGAAATAAATCTTGGCTAGTTCCATTAAAAAAAACTTTTTATCGGTCGACTTTCGATATATCCCACAATGAAACTAAAAAATGTTGAAAACAAGTTAATATTCATTCGATAAGAGTATAGTGAGAACTAATTTTTGAAAGGAAATAGTTATGTTGTTTCATGCCGATAGAAGAAAGTGGATTTGATCGCTGAGATTGATTTCCATTGAAATTGACGACATCTCTTCATAAGACGCCATTCAAAACATAAAAACGAATATTTTGAAAGCAAATTTGTCACATATAAAAAAAAATGCAAAGAATTTATTTCTAATTTCCATAAAACATTGAGCAGACACGGGTTTACAGGAGAACTGAGTCAACATACCTTCCAAATTAAAGGACTTTGTTTATGATACATGCGCAATCTAAAAAAGTTATCGTAATTCTGGAGCACTTTTGGCTCAACTATAATGCAAGGTTAGTTTGAAGTAAAACTTTCAACCATTGTAGATCTCAGAGTTGGTAATTATTCCGATAAGTTTTACTATTATTGGTCAAAGTTACGTCTTACTTTGTGACTCTATTAAATAAGTCTTTTCGTGACTTTTAACAAACTAGAAACCGAGTCGACACTTTAGCCGATTACCTGTCGGATCGGATTGAACTTCTACAACTGACCAATTTTCCTGTGATTTTTCCACTTTTTTATAAAATTTTTCGGACACTGCAGCTAGTATATTATGCTTTTTTTATCGATTTTCAGGTGCGTCCTTCTATAGATGACCTTAGGTCTCCATTTATATTTGAACCTAGTAAAAAATTGTTACGTAGAAATTATATTGAAGTTGTTCTTGCCTATACTACAATTTGAGCGTAAGCTGCAGCTAGACAGCAATGTCATCTGTTTATAAGACAATACGAAGCTACACGCATATATGGAGTCAACGGCATAGTGCAAAGAGTATTTCATAAGCAACCACAAATGGTCATTACACAGGTTTGACCTGAATGTGCTGGCTTATAATGAATGGGACCCTATCGCAAATAATACGCAATAAAATTAAATTTAAAAGTATAGTTCATTAAATGGCGAAGTACGAAAATGAATTTGTCGTGTGCTGAAAAATGATCTTGTTCACAGCGTCGAAACTTAATCAAAGAGAATTTGAATTATGCCGAAAACAAAGGTATGCATATATAATAAATGTTTCTTTGTAGACTATAGAATTTTTCATGCTGCATCTAGCAGTATATTTTGTTTTTTAATAAAATGTATTCGGTAATGAAAAGATGAAATCCAAAGTGAAACTATTCCTTATTGCTCACAACAAATAAAAATCATCTTACTAACATATTTTCTACTTCACGCAATATTAAAAACCTAGCAGACATTGAATCTTACCACTACGAGCATAGAAAAAGAATAATGTTTTCACCAAATGTGGAATTTTGTAGCCCACATTTGTAGAAACTAAAGCTAGAAAGACTAAAAATACAAACAGCCGACAAATACATGTATGCTCTAGAGACATTTTTACAAATACAAGTTGATATTGATAGAAAAAGTAGAATGATTTTTTCAGCTATACTGATGGATTGTTGATGGCTTGTACTTATCAACAAGCTCTGTACGTTCATCAATATCTAGAAAAGCAAATTAAAATAGATACAAGAGAACTAGCGTTCAGCTTTTAAACTTGCTCATTAAAATAGACATGTGAACTAAAAGCTATCTGTAGCTGCATGTCTATCTAAGTGGTTTTCTTGGTTTCCGACAATAATCCTGTTGAATTAACACAATTTTACAATATTTTTTTATCTTTTTTTCTCGACCAATACCTAAGACTGTATTAATTCCTGCGTTATTAGAATGCACCTTTACCTTTATATCAACTTCATCAATACATATTACTCTATGTATGAAGAACATTATGCTCTTAAGAATCAGAACTCTAAAGAAACTTCTAGACATAAAAAACTTGATAAACAAAACTTGATTTGGCAACAAGTGTAGGGGTATATAATGTTTATATATGCTATGAGAACATATCGGATGGAAGCAGAGTTTTGACTAAGTTGTACTGTAAAAACCGAATTCTAGGTAAACACCTGCATTGTATAAATAGAGAATGCTATATTTATCTGTGAGAGCAGAATTATAGACTCTTGTTTAATCATTCTAACATTGTTAATAAGAATAAAAGAGCCTATATCACAAAATTCATAAATTCTGCTACAGAAAAATTACACCATCACTGTTTTATTGATGATGACAGAACGCTCTTGATGGTCCAAGTGTTTCTCGATGAGTTATGCCTTCATAATCTGTGTCTATTTGAATATCATCATCAATTAGACCGTGTGAGTGGGTACCTAATTTGTAAAGCCAAAGAGGGATCAATGATGTGGAGAGATTATTTCCGTTAGCGTGCGCATGTGAACACCTATTTCTGTGGTAAGTCATTTATTCCCAATAGACACTGACAAAAATTAACCAAAAATAAATGTGGAAACTCCAGATTTAAATCCAAGTATTATGTGTACTTCAAAAAATAAAAACACAGAAGCAATTTCTGTTTAAGTATCTTTGCAATAGGTGAATTAGCCTTCTTGTTTCTTAAGGTTTTATATACCATTTTGTAGCCCGTAAAATTCTCTATCGAATGGTATATAATCGCTGAAGTTCTGTTTGATTATGAGAGAAATAGTTTTTTTTACGAAAACGGGGATAGGTCAATGTTCGCATAGAAAAGCATAGGAAATAATGATATTTTTGCGATAACTCAGCAATTTCTTGAAGAATCATTCTCATCTTCGAACTCGATCGAGATATCGATGAGACGATTCTGTGTACAAAATTTCATCACAATCGGACTATCCTTTGAAGAGTTATCGTGTAAACGGCTGGCCGGACACACTGACCGTTTCTCTAGTGTACTCACTTTTTGAGTACACCAAAAACAAGTCATACGGCTGTTTCTTTTATTCCACTATTGGTCCATTTCCGCCGGAATGTTGTTGTAAAAGAGACGCAACTTCCTGGGTATTCGTAATTTATGAGAACACCACAAACACCCAACTTTGTAAAAACGCATATGGGTCATCTTCACTAACACCCACAACTTGGAGAGTTATGTGCACAAACACCCACTAACACCCACTTTGTCCGACTCCTAGAAAAAATAAACCGTCAACAAAGACCAAAAAATGACCCCCTTCAACACTAACACCCAAAATCTCACTTATTGTCCATACAAGCACCCCAAGTTGTATTCACTAACACCCACAGAACTCAATAATCTATATTCTGACCCGAATAAGTGCTATCCCCGAATAACTTTTTCTGATAAACTTTTCTCTGGAAACACATCATACCAGTCCAAAAGTCCTTATATTCACCCACTAACACCCAAAATCTCACTTATAGTCCACACAAGCACCCCAAGTTGTATTCACTAACACCCACAGAACTCAATGATCTACATTCTGACCCGAATAAGTGCTATCCCCGAATAACTTTTTCTGATAAACTTTTCTCTGGAAACATACCTTAAATCCCCTCCCCTCTAGAAAAAAATGCTGTTTTTCAAGAAGTAAATAATAGAAATCATCAAAAATTTGGACCAAAAAGGGGGTATCGATTTAAAAATCATACCGTTTCTGGAAGAACAGAACATTGGCTATCTTTCTATGCATTTATCCCAATTTTTATTTTTCTGACGAAAACCGACTTTTGTCGATGCGGCAAAGGTTGAAGAGATGTTTCCAGAGAAAAGTTTATCAGAAAAAGTTATTCGGGGATAGCACTTATTCGGGTCAGAATGTAGATCATTGAGTTCTGTGGGTGTTAGTGAATACAACTTGGGGTGCTTGTGTGGACTATAAGTGAGATTTTGGGTGTTAGTGGGTGAATATAAGGACTTTTGGACTGGTATGATGTGTTTCCAGAGAAAAGTTTATCAGAAAAAGTTATTCGGGGATAGCACTTATTCGGGTCAGAATATAGATTATTGAGTTCTGTGGGTGTTAGTGAATACAACTTGGGGTGCTTGTATGGACAATAAGTGAGATTTTGGGTGTTAGTGTTGAAGGGGGTCATTTTTTGGTCTTTGTTGACGGTTTATTTTTTCTAGGAGTCGGACAAAGTGGGTGTTAGTGGGTGTTTGTGCACATAACTCTCCAAGTTGTGGGTGTTAGTGAAGATGACCCATATGCGTTTTTACAAAGTTGGGTGTTTGTGGTGTTCTCATAAATTACGAATACCCCAACTTCCTCATCATCTATAAAAATCTAAAGACAATAGACACTAAGAGTTAATAGACTCGGAGAGAAACCGTGTTGCGTTGTAGAGCATCGACGGACTATTGTACTATAGGTCAAGTACAAGCAGTATCTATTTGAAATTTACTATACCAGACACACACAGATCAGGAGCACTCTAGGTCGAAAGTGAGCCATCGGATTCTGTCGAATCTGTCTCAATCCGATGAATTCCGATGACTGAATCCTATAGAATTCCGATTGTCGGAATCCAGTTGGTTCCATCAAGTTCCGAGAAGTTAGTCGTCGAGTTGCAGTGGAACATATGTTTCGGGTATAAATTTATTACTAATTGAATGCTTCTTAAATTCCAACGAAAAAATGAGCTCAGGCATGCCGATGAATGAGCAGAATGAAGAAACATTATTACAAAATGATTATCGAAGCACTATTTTCCAAATAAAACTCGATGATTTCTCATGCTTAATGTTTATCTCGCTACTGCAATAAGAATGAAAGCACCAAGTCGATTAGAGTGTTGCACGAGATAAGTATTATAAACATTTAACTGAGTATAAGACTTGAACGCTCAATTAGTAATAAATAGGCATCAAATACTTTCGATATGAGCATTGTACTTGAGCAAGAGTTATTTAGACAAAAATAATTTCTCATATCATAATATTTTAACTGTATCAATGTACAGAATACTGATCAGTGGTCTCTTTTCATTATGGTATGCTTCTATTATTTGTACTCGTATGCTTTGTCTGAGGCATCAAAATTATTTGGCAACAGATCTTCTCTACCGTTTATTAATTACATGCCAAGCTTCTTTTCTTTATTCGTTTTGCTTTCGACTGAGGGTTGATGTTCTCTCGTGTTAGTTATAGAGTGAGACAAAAACGTAGGTACTTGCTAAAACAAATGTCTTCTTTTCTTTTATTACAGATCTGAAAATGCTCTAATTACGATATAAAATATTTTGTAACCACACGAATAACACCCTAAATTGTCAAAACTCTATCCCTATCGCTGGGGAAGATATATAGCTGGTACTATAGAGAAGTCCTTTTTTGTGACCCAATAGAATCTCTTATATATAAGGAAATACCTAGAATAGTAAGCTTTTATCATAAATACAATATCAAACAATACAGCAATTTATATTTTCATCTTATTATAGTAGTTTTCTATTGGTTGAAGGATCATCATTATTAATAACACACTATAATCTTTCGCAGCGTCGAACTCATCCAGCTTCAGCACCATTACAACTTGGGTATCTTCCATATGAAAAAATTCATCCAAATGAAAGACCGATAATCAGTAATAATCATCCTTTTACACAGCCAATTAGAGATGACCACCTTTCCACCAGCAT
This sequence comes from Rotaria sp. Silwood1, assembly GCA_905250075.1. Lineage (NCBI taxonomy): Eukaryota > Metazoa > Rotifera > Eurotatoria > Philodinida > Philodinidae > Rotaria > Rotaria sp. Silwood1. Next base: position 93,532 of record CAJNOP010000212.1, read on the forward strand.
ATTACAGATATCCAATTAACTTTTTGGCATAATTAATTCACCTGTACTCTGCCAATATTTTCTCATTTCATTTTCTTCCTTTTCACTTATTTTTCATGGTTTCATGCAAGTCTTCAGTACTATGTATTTTTCGGTCACGTAAACAGAATCTTCTCTATAGTATGAGCCATATAATTTTCCTTAAGGTAGTGCTGGGCTTATGAACATTTAGGATCCTATTCATTTAGCTGCAAAATATTTTCTATTCTACTTAGAACATTCAAGAGTTTATAATAACATAGAAAAACAAAGAATTTCTAACAAGTACTAAAGCTTTTACCTTAAACCATAAGTTGTACGGGACTAAGATTATAACCATTGCCGTGCCAGTTGAAGATTATAGTGATAAGGATATAGACGTATGGGGTATGGGTGTAAGGGTATGGGCATAGGAGTATAGGTATAAGGATATAGACGTATGGGGTTTGGGTGTAAGGGTATGGGCATAGGAGTATAAGTATAAGGATATAGACATAACGACATAGGTGTAAAGGTATATGTATAAGGATATACGGATAAGGGTATAGGGATAAGGGTATAGGGATAAGGGTATAGGGATAAGGGTATATGGATAAGAGTATAGGAATAAGAGTATAGGGATAAGAGTATAAGTATAACGGTATAGGCATATGGATATAGGTGTAAGGATATAGGCATAAGGGTACAAGTATAAGGATATAGATATAAGGGTATAGGTGTAAGAATATACGCATAGGAATATAGGTGTAAGGATATAGGCATAAGGATATACGTGTAAGGATATGGGTATGAGGGTATGGGTGTAAGGTTATAGTTTACGAATTTGTAATATCTTTGCACAGTGTTTATTGACTATATCTGGATTTCTCTCGCGTTTGCTTTCTCAAAAAGATGATAAGAAGGGCAGACAATGGATTTTTTTACCATTGTAGGCAGAAATCTTAATATTTATTATTTAAGTAACAGATGATAGCGAATCGGAAAGAGAACAACCACTGAAACCTAATGATTAAATTCCGATTGAATCCTGTCGAATATGTTAACTTTCGTTGCAGGATTCGATAAAACCTTACCGGATCCTTTCATCGGTACTTGTCGGATACGATAAGATCGTTCCCTAGTTAAATGTCTGTCGGATTCCGGGTCACTGGATTCTGGACTCAACCCGATAGAATCCGACCGGATTAAGTCGAAATCTTACTATTTCCGACATAATCTGACATTGAATCCGACAAGATTCAATGATCGGATTTCTCGACCTCAGATAGAGAGAACGAGATAACTGTAATCCTTTCCAAAGTATACACGAAATATTGTTCTCCTTGATCTGATATTATATTCCTAGCAAGCTCCATTTTGTTCTGTCTGTGAAAAGATTGAAGATTAGAAAAACACAGGAAGTAGCTGCAAGTATGATTGAGAGTTGAGGTGTGTCAGTAGCTGTGATACATCTAGTTACGATGAACATACGGCTATAACAATCTCATTCAGACGCTACGATCACAACCATACCCTTACCTATACTGAATCGGATTGTTTTTCATCTATTGACAAAAACTCAAAGTTAAGATGACAATGTGACAAACAAAGAGTACTATGATCTTTTGTTTGATAACACAATTAATCCTTAAAAAAATAAAATTAATTTTATCTTTTCGAAAAGATTTCACTGAAATAATAGGATAAAACTCAATCAGTTATTATTTATTAGTCATGCTTAATTATATGTAATTTTACTGTTAGTTCAATGATTTCTTAATGAAGCCGATTATAAAAAATGCAAAAATTGTACAAAAAAAAGTGAAAGAAAGAACCTTTTTCTCATCGAAGTTGTTTTGTTCAAATATTATTTTATTTCTGCAATAAAAAAATAAATAAAATATAATCAGTTTTTATTTTTATCAAAATAAAAATCTTTCTTACATGATGTTCAATAATAACATGAATCGCTCCGTTTGAACTGCGACCTATGCCAACTGAAAAATTCACCCATAGATCAAGACGATCTTTGCCAAAAACATGCTTCTGTAGACTGATTTTTGTGGAACCAATCAAATCTCGTCCAATTAGATCATCATCATAAACATCTATTTGTAACTCATCTTGATCCTTTTGCAAATCACTTAAAAATACAGTACAAAAAAATTTATTAATCACATAAACAGCTTACAAAGTCAATGTTTCATTCCACGTCGGATTATTTGAATTTTTAATCACTTTTGTGCGTTTTTTATTATGTTTATCCAAATAAACTTCAGCATATGCATCATTTTCACTAAAAACATCTTGGCTTTTTAATTGACGACCTTCAACGATTGTCACTTTTAAGGTTCCGTATGGATGGCTCATTATTTCTTTCTTTCTTTTTAAATTGGGAATGTATACTTGTGTGCGTGTAGTTTACAAAGTCAGTAGTAATAATATCTATAATATATGTTACAACTATGTCAAAGAAACAAAGAACAAAAAGTAATTTGCATCAAATAAGATCTTTTTCTTTCGAAAACTTACGAGGGTTGACGAGCAAAAAGACATCTCGAAGAATAATGGTGACTTGTAAATCAGAAACGACAAAATAGAACAAACAAACGCTGTTTCTTTTTCTTATTTACTTTACCTATTTTTTATGTTTCTACCGTCAGAAAGTGCACAGAAAATCTGATAAGAAAAGAAAAGACCGGTACGGAACTGTTCTGAAGTCTTAATAACTAAATATATGACTTTATTGGATTGCGTAGATTTGCGGGTGTGACTTTTGTGCGAGTGGTTATGGGCAGTGGTGTTAGTGTGCGTGTTAGTGTTGGTGTATGACAGTGTCATTCGTGAGTGGCATAGGTATGTGTTTGTATGAGAGCGCGAGTGAATTTCGAAAAAAAGACCTGCCACAATACTCACACTCGCATTGAAGGCGGCATTCACACTCACTCACAGCTTGATGATATGATTACTGAGTCCATCTCATTTCGGCCACAAAAGATAACAAAAATGTCCAAAATCTCTTAGCATGTTAGGATTTACATTCTTTCCAAGAGTTCATCTGAACGTTATTATAAAATTTTATAATTAATATCTTGAATAAATGATATTATATTGATCCACCATTAAAGTAGGAAGAGACTTTATATTTAATTAGACAACAAAAAACAATGAATGACTTCCCCTAATTTGTGGAATAATAAAATTCTTTACGGCGAAAGAATCACAACAAGAATCAAACATTTGGAAAAATTACTAATTAAAACACCAACCATTGAACAAAAAATTCGTTTTCTAAAATAATGTAAACATCATGTCATCATTTCAAGAGGTTTTCTCATTAAACATAACACTAATAATCACAAAGACCAAATAATTATATACAAAACAATGATCAAAATAAGAAACAACGCGTTACAGTAGGAATACAAATAACTCCAATAAAGCTCTACTGAAATAGACGCTCAAAAATCAATCGTGAATTTTTACATAAATGAATATCAATCTAACGGAAATCGTACAATAGATCTTCAATGAATGAATCCTGGACGTGTACGAAACAGAGATTCATGACAAAAACACATGAACAAAAGTTGAAAAATTGGATAAGGAATTCAAAACACCCAGAATAAAAAACAATGGAGAGAAAGACAACAATAATCAACGGACAAACAAATAGTCTAATGTCATTAATATATCAAATAAAAATTTACATAAACATCAATTAAATGCATTAGGGAATGGTTTAAATTTTGTTACAACCTCTAAATCAATTTCATTGAGCATAAAGCATACGGAAAAAGTCACCACTTAAATCACTAACATTGATCAGACGAGCTGCAGTGACTCAGATATCAACCTTTGTTCAAACATGATGGAAGTTAAAATTGACAACATTACAAAAAGTGAAAGAAAAACCTTAAACAACATTAGAAACATCAAAGATATTATGACCACACGAGACAATAAATGTGAAGAAGTCCTTGTTTTAAATAAAAATGATTGTATATAACTAATCGAAGAGACATTAAATGAAACTAAAATGTGCAACTAGTACGAAATCCAATTCATAACATGAAAAACGATATTTCTGAACTCACTGAAAAATTATTCAAGCAAAAAGAAAACAATAAATCCAACAGCTCCGTCTAAATTCAATAGAAGACTGACTTCGAAGAACAACCAAACGTGCATAAAGTTAACCCTTTCATAAGATTAATTACTTGTTCGAAAACCACAATAATATCAACATGATTCCAGTTCACTTTTCCATTTATAGAAGAATTCAACACAACAAATTATATTTCACTTACAAGCACATAAAATTTCGTAAATACAATAAAGAAGTAACGTTCGTCTCCATGAATTACTGAATTCTTGATTGACTTCGAACTAACCATTATCTCTCATCGCTTGCTAAATTCTATTTTGAGAACTATCGATGAATACGGATGATCATAAAAAACCTGTTTACAATATTTCCAGAGAAGACTATTTTGTAAAAATACCGAGCCTTTCTATTTATATTTTCTAATGTTAACCTTTAAAAATCGCTCGCATTCAGTCATTAGCATACATACGGTCCCGGATTCCTGACTGCTTGATTCTGCATATGTTGCTTGCATACTTTAAAGTGGTGTTTAATTTTCTTGTTCAAGAAATTCATCATATTACAAAGAAACCTATGAGAATGAATTTCATATTCTCATGTTGGTGATCAACTCTCTGAAGTGAATGTAATAATAAGATTAATAAACATAAGGCAATAAGGGTTGATGTTTTAGGTGGTACAGCGAGAATGATAATCATATATATGCAACACTAATTCTCATGGTCTCTGTTCTAGCTAATTATTTTCTCAGAGTCCACTCGATGTCATTGATAATTTGAGATAGGGCCTTTGTTTGATAATTATTTGAAGTATCCTGAAATTCGTGTTGTTCGAATTTTTTGAAAAAATAAATTATATATTTTCCTTTGACTGATATGACTTATGCGAATAAGTATTCTCGTCAGAAGCCAAAACTTAATTATATTTTTGGATCAGCACTCTTCCAATTGAGTCTCATTAAATGATTAAAATCTAGGTAAAACTCATCGTATGAATTTGCTGACCCTCTCCTGAAATATATAAAGATGCTGCTGTACTCTAACAGAGAAATGTTGCACTAAATCTCATCATAGTTACTTGGTCGATGATGTTCCTGGTTATCATACGCAGCAAACCACATTTCCTTCTCATTTTTCTGAAAAGTCTTCTTCAGTATAGGTGACTAATTCAACTTCGGGTCAGTCTTCAAGGTTATTCTTGGTTTATAATTCTATATTCAGGTGTGTTTATTTCGTATGAAAACTCACATAACCGTAGTCCAAAAAATCTCGTAATTTCTTAAGGAAACTATTCCATTTGCTTTGAATATAGCTTAAGGCATTCTTATTACAAGACTTTTCAAAGATGTAAAATATTCATTTTCACAAACGTTTTCCATGTAGATTAGATTAGTGTAAAACTTAAACAAAAATCTTAATTCAAAATCAGTCGATGTACACCAGAGATGTCCATCGCGGCGCTGCCGCTGCCGCGGTGGCGGTGGCGGCGCGGCAGCGGCAGGTTTTTAAAAAAAATCACCGCGGCAGCGGCGCGGTAGCGGCAGATGTTTTTAAAAGTCATCGCGGCAGCGGCGCGGTAGCGGCAGGTTTTTTAAAAAACCATCGCGGCAGCGGCAGGATTTTTTTGGAGGACATTGAAAAACTGTATGAATTTAATAGAATTTCACGATTTACAAATGAAACGCCCTGATATTGAATAAATCTGATGGACTAGTACCCATATCTCTGGTCAAATATAGTCACAGCAGTGAAATTAGAAACACTTTTTTGAAAATCGTCGCGGCAGCGTTTCTTTTATAAGTCATCGCGGTGCGGCAGCGTCGCGGCAACATTTTTTTATAAACCGCCGCGGCGCGGCAGCGGTGCGGCAGCTTTTTTTTTCTAAGGCCGCGGCGCGGCAGCGGCAGATTTTCAGCCGCGATGGACATCTCTGATGTACACCACAAAAATCAAACTGACTAAAGTAAGTTGCATTAATGTCTCACAGCTGAAGGAAACGCAACAAACTGTCAATAACTCAAATCTGAACTGTGATACCCACTAAATATCGTGAAAAGGTATTAATTTTCAAATATTCTAACTTCCACCTTCCTATCTTCTCACGAGTTCGTTCAATGAGTTTTCGTTAATCTTCAGAAATTCATGCTTTTATCTAAAGACATCATTATTTCTAGGTCCTATCATGAGAGCTTGTGTATGACTTCGTTATTATATTTGAAATTGCATCAGATGTTTAAAAAAATCCATATATTGTTGAAATCGATGCTCAACTGAAACGTCAAGGGTAGTTTAAAACCATCCTTCATTTTCTATAGAGCATTTCTAAAACCAGGATTAAAAGTAATTCACCGGATAAAATCTATTGATCTATAAAAAACCGTTATTTTATAGTTTCACGACTTTGAAAACTTGCCTTTGACCTTTTTTTTCGCAACAATTAGAACTTTTTGCCTTTTTCAATCATTACAAAGAAGTATACGTCTCAATAGATTAAGCGTTAGTCATCATGTGACACAACGGTGGTGACGTTAAACATTATGGAACAAAACAACAGTCAACTAAGCTAAGTGACATATAGCAAACGGGTAATCAAAGAGCATCATTTCACTAATCGATGAATACTATTCGAGCTACTGCTTACTAGTTGACAAATAAGTGTTGAAATTGCTGATAGCAGTACTGTACGCTTGCCTATTTTGCGATTTTTAATCGAGGTAAAGGCTTGTTTGCTACACAATTGTAGCTTTGACAAGACTTCAAACACAGTGAAGAAATCATGTATCGATACTTTAAGAAAGAAAACAAAACTTCAAAGATTGTTGGGCTTCCTTTTTGATTACCGTTTCTTTTTATATTAAATATAAAGGCGAGTTGATATTGCTTCTTCGTACAATTTACCCCCAATATAATTTTCACAATAATCACTCCTCGTTATTCAACAATGAAAAATGTGTCTCTTATAGGTACATCAACACTACTTTAATAAAAACTTCCTGACTTACGTTTTCCATCATATAAACCTTCTAGATGTTTTACACATTTGCTTTGGAACAATAATTTTTCAGTTTTTTACTACTCTCACGCATTTTTTCATTTGATCGGATTCGTTTGATAGAGAATTGTTTTATGTAACACAGTGTTCTGAAACATTTGTTCTGTGAAGCTTCCTAATCAGCAGCTAGTTACGCGTTGGCGCCACTCACGACTAGCCGCTCTCGTATTAAAGTCTACATTCCTGAAATATTACTCTCTTTTATTCATAATTCATTCAAGTTGCACAATAGCGTCTTGCACACAATTATTGTATTATCTACCATAGGATTCTCAATTGAAAAAATGAAAATACTTAGGGCTATTGTGCAAGAATCGATGAATATAATACGCTACATCAATGTTTAAGAAACATCAGTATGGACTAGTGACCGTGAAGGTGGCTGGGGTTTGGTCACGGGCAGTCATGAGGAACTACAACAGTCGAAGACATCCAGGGGTTCAGCACTGAGGAAGGATAGGGAATCTTCGCCAGACTATCTCTCCTCTCCTGACCATCACTTTTAATAAAATACGGAAACTTTGCAATAGCTCTGTCTTGCAGTTTTTTATATTGAGGTACCAAAAAGAAGAGCCGTGACTCACGGCCACGGTCACGAGTTAGGCTCACAGTGACCGTAACCAAAAAAGTTGATCACGCCGGGTATCGGTGTGAACAAACAACTGATTGCTCAGCGTCAACGAAAAAAAAAATCAACACCGATGATGCATACGAAGTGAACTTATCCTCCTGGCTCCATTCCAACATGAAAATTCTCATTGGGTTTAAAGTCATACACGAAAAAAATGTGGCTTCATGAAATACCTTGCTGAAAAAATGATTAGACGAAACTTACAAATAGAAAACAGTTTAGATGCTGAAATTTCAGCCACTAAAAATAGAGTTGTTTGAGGATTCGATAGCACGAGCATTTCATTCAAGAAGATCCGAATGGTGAAAAACCAAATTGAACGGAACAAAAATACTCAGAACGTGCGATTGACTGAATTCCGAGCATGAAAAGACCTGATTGGCTGATAGCTAGATATCATAAACATCTGACTGGATGAAGATAAAGTACAATGTAGTTAAAAATTCAGATACCTTTCTATAACCTGTACGATAAAAAGTGAACACGTGACTTTACACGTGCATGCAAACAAACGAACGCACGCACATAGACAAACGCACTTTATTTCACATGAGCTTTTCTTCAGTCAAGAGAATCAAAGTACTAAAAAGGAAATTCAAGAAGCTCAACATACAGTTATTTTTTCTCATACCTGAACAAATTACAGTCTTACCCTAACGCATAAATAGAAATAAGAAAAGACGTAATTTTTTATCAAATTGAATGTGAGTGTGGAGCGACGTATACCCGAGAAACAAAAGTTGTATTAAATGCTCGAATTAAACAAAATAAAAGATTAATCAATAAAGATGAAAAATAATCAAGGACACTTCTTCAAATTAGCGACATCCTTACCTCATTCAATACACGTAGACAAAGAAAAGAATATATATCTATATTGGTTACTCCTTTTTGATCAATCAGCATGAAAGAACGAGAGGTGGCGTACATAATTGCTTTATAAATACATGGAACAGTCATCATCTCAAAACGGACAATCCAATTATATACCTATAGGTTTCAGTTTAGTATATCAACAGTACTCTTTTTCATATCATTTCACTGTAATTCTTCAATTATTAACGATGACATATTCTCCATTACCTTCACTTGATGATTTAACTAGTCGTAAGTAGAATGAATTAACTTCAACCATCGAAAAAAAAACAATTGATTTTTGTCAACGAGTTGGTTGACTACATAAATAAATAGGTGAACCATGTCCAAAATTGCACGGTACTTGTTATTTAGATGTTTGTGCAAAATCAGCCGATGAATAACAGTTGCATGGTCGGACGCACAAGTTTTCTCATTCTTCATGTGAAATCACTTTTTTTTCACAGACTCGGCTTGAATTATTATAAATATTGGATTTAATGGTGCATTGATTTCAAGGATTATATTTCCATAGATATATTTAACAACATATTAATATATTAGGTGATGCAACTATTGTCGACTAGGAAAATTTAATAAGTGACTTATACGTGAAATATATTATTCGTCACTCTTTACTTATTGGTAGAGTCAATCATGTAGTTGAAGTCAAAAAAAGTGCATAGACCAAACAAAAATAAAATCGGCGTCGTCAACTTGGTACTCAATGAGTATTTTGAGGTATTGATCGTGATACTCGTGAGTATTATGCCATAATTGTAGATCGACTTGATGCAGCCGTATTGCTTCGAATTACTCATTGATTCATTTTGCCTGGTATAATGATTTATACTACTAAATGGCATGATTATGATCTAATTAACAACGGCATTAATGGTCTTGCTCGTCATATTCATCAAACAGTTAATCATTCAGTTAATTTCGTCGACTTAACAACATTGGTACATACACAAAACATGGAAACTATGTTTATGATAAAAAAATTCAAACAAAAATGACAAGAGCCAATAACGTTCATAATTAGATACGCACACGAATGAGTTTATGTGGCGTCATTGATTCTGTTAGCGTCCTTTCGAGAACCTAGTTCTTATTATCCTAGAGAAAGATGCAATAGTATAAGTAACTATCAGGTAAGTATGTGATAATTTTTTCTTTATTTCTTTATTTATTTTTTCTTTATCATCTTTTTCTCTTGCTTTGCTTTTCATTTTGGATTTATCTTCATCTGTGTCTATCACAAGATGTCTTTTTCTCTCCGTTTAGTTCTCTTTTTTTTAAAATAAATGTCTTTCAGTATGCAGCATCGATGGAACTGAATTAGCAGCAATCGTCATATTGACTATAAAATAGAATGATTTGTATTCATATTCGAATGAGTAGAAACAAGAGTAACCAAGATTAAATGAACATTTATTTGTCGAATTTTATCACGTAACTTTTTTGATGATCAAAAAAGTCAAATTTTTACCCTTGTATCCGTAGGTCAACGTAAATTAGTAGAGAGAATATTGTAGCTAATTATATGCATAGTAAACAACATTAAGCATTTTCCAATGAAGAAGTTCTTTTTAGTGTATTGAAATGAATGATTAGAGTATAAAAATTGAACGAAAGGACATGAACTAGAATTCACTGTAATCCTTTATAAAGTAGAATCGGAATGAAAATGGAGCAACATGTCTGCTTAAATGAATACTTTTGAAAGTTTTTGTCTCAACTGACATTCTCATTCACGTGAAATGAGAAAAAAAAATGCCGTGCATAGTTCTGAATACCCTACTGAATGCATGCACCACACAATTGTTTACCGTTATCCTTGATTTTTGCATTGCATCGTTTGTGAAAGTGATTAGATTTCTTCAGGCAAACACGTAAATGACAAGGGACCATGTTCTACATGTTTAGTAGTATTTCTCATCATTTTTTCTAGAAACAAAAAGCTACAGACAGCCAGTCAATATTCAGAATATGTTTGATTGCTGTTTACATGTTAGCTGTAACCAGGTCATTCCGTTTCTAAATCAAATCGCACAATTTTCTAGGTATTATTTTAGAATAGACTTTTTAACACCTCATTTATCAATATTTGAAACTCCACGAACATTTTTTTTATAATAACGTCATTATTGATAGTCATCGAGATAAGTACTGATTTCATCGTTGGACTTATGAGTCGATGATGTCCTTCAATGACTTCAGTCGGACCAACATTGACTACAATGAATCATCGTGTTTCTGAGATCCAACCAAGTATTGAACACATCGAAAGTCATACTCAAGTATCACTACGGTCTGTGTCAGTAATTATGGCACGTTGTCCACAAGTATCTATCCATTCTCGACGATCATCAAAACAAAGTAACGAGACAATAAGTGAAAATAAGCTTCGTCAGAAATCTACTGAGAAACGAAGATTCGGCAAAGCGTTGTCAATGACGTTGGTGAGTTATCGACTATGCAGACGGAAAAAGTTACATGAACGATGGTGAGAAATCTCTTTGTATTGATAGAATTTAATTGTTTTCGCTCGTATAGTTGTCTAGTGAATGATATGATGTGTGTTCTTGGTCTCTTAGGTATCATTCTTATGATTCTTGATAATGAATTGACTTTTGCACATATTGATCATCACGATACAATCTTTAATTGGTTCGTCAAATTAACAATTACAATATCAACCGTTTTCCTTATTGGTCTTGTTCTGTATTATCATTATTACGACATTAGTCTTTATTGTGTTAATAACTCCATTGAGCACTGGTGTGTGGGATTAACAGGTAGAAAAATAGTACTAATTGTGCTGGAAATAGTGATCTGTGCTGTTCATCCTATTCCTCGACATTTTCCTATCGATCAATATCCAAGAGATGTGAGAAATAATGCTAATTCGACAAAATTCTATCAGTCTACACCAATACCGATCTCCTTAACATATGTACCTGTTGATGTTGCGCTTGGATTACCGAGTAAGTCTGTAATTTCATTCTGAAGAACTCAATAATCAGTGATACGTTTCGATAGTGTTTGCTCGTCTTTATCTATGTTGTCGTTTCATCACCTTTCATTCCCATTTGGTTCGAGATACATCATCACAATCACTTGGTTATCTCAATAAAATATCTATCAATTTCGTATTTGTCATTAAAACTTATTTTGAACAATCACCAATACGTTGTTTGGTCATATTTTGTACTCTAGTCTTTTTGATTGGGAGCTGGTCATTGCGTGCATGTGACTTTAAATCTAATAATGAACACATATCGATATTTGATGCTATGTGGTTCTTTATTGTAACATTTACTACTGTAGGTATGTATCTGATTGAAAGTTTACAGAGAACAAATAAAAAGAACAAGATAGTTCTTATTTTTAGGCTATGGTGATGTAACACCTGCAACCTATTGTGGACGAAGTAAGTCAAATTTCATCTATAAAATATTTTTTCATCGATCAGTTTTCAAATGAATAAAATGAATTCTATTATTTGTGTACTAGCATCGATAATCATTTATCTTTACTTATGAAATTTGATTCTTTCAAAACAGTTTTTGATGAATCGTTATCGAAACGTCAAAAAAAGAAAAGAATAAGTTTATGAGAAAAGCATTTCGCTTTAGAAATATATTCATTTTTGTTGATAACAATGCTAATTTATGTCAGATTGATTTTGATAATATGAACGTCTCGTCTCTATTTGATTTATTATAATTATTAGGTGTGGCTACCATAGCATGTATAGTTGGTATTTTAGTTTCTGCTCTTCTTATTGCTGTTATCTCACAAAAACTTGTGCTGTCTCGTTGGGAAAGATATGTTCATAATTTTGTCTTGAACATTGAATTAGCCAAAGCACACAGACATCAAGCGGCAAATGTTATCATATATGCATGGAAAATGGGACGCTTTACAAAAATGAATAAATATAGATCTATTCAGTATATTGAAGCACAACAAGCATTCTTCAGATCAATAGATGCCATTAAACGTATCAAACAAAAGCAACGTACATTAGCTGATAATAATGTGGGTCTAGCGGAATTGTTGAGAGCTCAACGTGATACAAGTGCTACAATCGATCAATCAATGCAACAGATGGTTACAATGAGACGAAAAATAGATACTGTTGAGAAAAAACTTGATAATGTAAATCAAACAATACAAATGATACAGCGCACGCTGAGTCACTTATTAGATAGAAGTATACAGTCGGAAAGCGTCTAGAGTTCATCTGTTTTTAAATAAAACATGACTAATTGTACTAGCTGTTTGGAAACAGTTGTTCTTATTAAAATTCATGTTATTGATAGAGATGCATTTGTCTGTGGTATTTTTTGCCAAAAGTATGCTTCACGGAAAAGCGTGTTGTCGAAGAAATAATTTGGAAATGTAACGATTATAATCAGTTTTCCATTAGTAGCTTCAGTGATAATCGACTGTTTATTGATACAATCTATGGTTAAATTTCTAGATCAGTATTTGATTACGTGTTTATTGAACTAGTATTACACTAAATATGACAGCTCACGACTGGATTCGAAAATTTTCACTGCAGATCAAAGATTAAAGCGGAAGATCCTACCTCTAGTCATATTAAACTATGCATAAAGAAATAAGGACCAATCAAACAGCTTTCGAAAAAGTGCGCTTCTTCTTATAAATTTATTAGCCTAGTCAATATTGGTCACGATCAAGAGTAACGCAGAGAAATTGTCAAAAATGACAAAAAGGGATGTCAAATAAAACCTCAATCAAAGTCTATTGGGAACTTACATTGATAGAAAATGTGTAGAATATTAGAAGAGAGAATGCCACAGGAACTATCGTAACAGTGAAGTAATTTGTAGGAAAAATCCAATATGGTATCTTTAGGTCTGTGTTGCAATAATAAACTGGAGTTCGACGCACCATTCACAGTCGCCTTCTACAAACAGAAAATTATTAGTTTAACCGTCGATCACCATTTACATAACTTTTCACCGCATTATGCATATTCTAACCGACGCAACAAAACAAATCAGTTTTTAACAAAAAAATTGTGTTTCATACAGAACTCCATCATGACTGCAGTTATTTAGGTACGAAAATTTTAGCGATTACCGACTAGAATATTATATGCAACCTTGCCAAAATAAAAGAATACAGAGAATACATAGGATGCATTCTAGGGTTTGTAGGATGTGTTGTCTTTGGACAGTTTGCTGCATAGTAGAAGATAATTATACCTGACTGTTAGACAAGTGGTATATATGCTTATATATCAAAAACTGTTGAGATTCTGTGAGAATCTTTAGAAACGTCTTTAAATGATCAACCTTATCGGGATCACTTCGATCCAAACAATAGATGGCAGATCTTGCGGCATCTGAAGTCCATGATTCCCATTGATTTTTCGAATTTTTAAAAATTCCTTTGTATTCCTTGGCATTGCTCGAAATTCGCAGCAAATTTCTAAGAAAATGTCTAGAGACACCATCTGCGTCAAAACATTTTTTCTTGTTGGTATCTCTTTTCATATCTTTTCACTTGTCATCAGCTCTCAATATTTGTATGCATCGATGGTTCGTTAATTTTCTTTTGTTGTGTTGTGATTCATGAGATTGCGTTATCTCTATATTTGAGTTTTGATTGAGCCAGTGTTCCCCTTTATCTATGACATTTTTATGTGTGAATGTAACATACAAGAAAATGACATCAAGCTTACAGCACTATATTTATTCTGCGTCAATTGCACAAGAAGAAAACAATTTCCACCTACTCTTTTTTCGTTTCTCTGTTCCTTATTTGATAATATTAGTTTACCAAATGTCATTAAAAATTGTTCATTGAAATAAGTCTCCATGGAAATTATTATCTTAATGGTCAATACTGTTTTTAAAAATGAATGATTGTATTTTAGTTTCTGTACTTTGTGAATCAGACAGTGCACAAGTTATTTTTGCTTGACAAGTCTGAAATTGTCTCTGATATATGTGTACTAAAGCTATTGTCTAGGCAGACACACTGAGTAAATTGAAACTTAGGCACATCGCATCCAGCAGATAACACATTGGGTTAAACTGTTCAAACATCCTGGCCAAGTACTGCCAACCTAGCACACGTGGAAGACGCTAGTTTTCGTCAAGCAATATTAGTTTTCCTCATCAAGTCACAATAATCTAATTTTCATCACAAAATTTTCTTTGCTTTTGGGACAAGTAATAAATAATACTGAGATATGTCTTTATGAAGCGAATCGGCTACAAATATTGACAAAGGTTGAAAACAAGGTCATAGTTCTTAAAGTTGAGAGTGTAACTGAGTCTGAATCATGCTGAATCGAAATAGGAAATCTTAAATTAGTTTAGTAGAGCTATTGTAGATACTGTTCAGATTTTTGATAGGTGAAGAAGAACTTGAGAGAAACAAAAGAAGAAGAATATTTCGCTTATGGCAGCGGCTAAGAGTATGAAAAACGCAACAAAGATTCAGTGCGAAGTAATTATATCAGTTTTTGTTAAATTTTCACATTTTTTTCATATTGATTTTTGTTAAATTTGTTTTCTTTTACTTAAAGTCAGAGATAGCCTTGAAAAACTTGATGGTAATGAAGATAATTGACCGTGCTGATTATGAATACACCTTTTTCACTCAGTGAGAACTCATGCTTGAAATCTGTCTGGAATAATATGCTTCCATCAGTTATATCTGTTGTGACTTGCTAGTGTTTATTATTCATTTTTCTTTTGCGCACTTTCAAGAGAAGTATCAAGTGAACTTGTCAGGTTGATGATGAATATGTCACGCTATAAGTATACACGGCTGTAATGTCGTGAAAGTGTGATAGAAGCTTTGGCTTTATGGTTGAAAATGAGTGTATTCTGTTTTTAACATTGAAATATTTGCGGTTTTTTTTGTCTGAAAGCATTTCTTATTCACCATCACCGTTACATCCTCATTTACATCGTCCCATCAATCACTATCCTCATTCTCATGCCATACCAATACGCTCATCTAGCATACCCTCCTGGATATCCACTTACAACTTTGCCGGCATTGAATTCGAATGTGTATGAACGATAGTCAAGATATTGAATCGATAATAACGGTGACGATAAGCACGAATCTGAAATGTCTAGTATTTTTGATCGACAATGTATCCGATATTCGAGGCATTTGATACATACTTATACTTATTATGGGAAGTATAAAAGAAAAAGAACGATTATCTTCATAATTGTGGTAGCATTCAACTTTATATTGAGAAACGATTGAGACTATCTCGTAGTAAAATACTTTTGTTAGAATGCTATGACAAAATATTCTCTTGACTCATAGTTGATCCATGAAAGAAATACAGAACAGCATTGATTCGTAACAAGGTATGCTGCAAACTCTAGTTAAAAAACATCTTTTCTTCTAGACTTTCTGAACTATAATATGATTTTTCGATATGATAAGGTCAGTTATGGTGAATAAGTAGATTGGAAAACTAGATCAAGGTTAGTCTTGTAGATTAAATGAGTTCATTCACTGACTTAGACAAATTTTTTCGCTTGATTGACGACAAACAGACCACTTAACATCGAAGGTATGATTCCACGAAATACGCCTGTCGCATCTCCTGCATACCAAATATTTTCTCCAGGTACTTTCAAATGCTGATCCAGTAATGGATAGCTTCCTACGGCTTCTACTGTTGGCCCTTTGAGTCTAAACATTTGTCGATCCAAATTTGTATCTTTATCTAAGCTTGCGAGAAACGATTCAATGCCTGTAACAAGATGTGTGCCGATTTCACCATATATGTCGCGCAATTTGTCCATTTCAGCGAGTGACACATCAAATGGATTTGTATGCTTAACTTGTTCTAATAACATCTGAGTATCGCTACTCTTGAAACAAACATTGAAGCCGAAATTGCTTTCCGATGTTGGCATACATTCAGAAGAACCATAATAAGCGACTATTCCGTCTTGTTCGGCCAATGTACATTCTCCATTACGACACCAAAAAAATGTTCGATACTCCAGATTTGCATCGGTTGTTGGCATAACCTTAGAATTGGCCTGTGTTGAAGGAGAAAATAAACTGTTATTTGCGGGACCACAAATGCGTGCACCAACCTCTACCTGTTTGAACATATGTTTCACCATAGGAAACGATTGAGAAACTATTGGAAAGAATCGACCACCACTAAGAATGAGATTTTTACTGCGAAATTCAATGTCATGACCATTTTTCTTACAATGTAAAACGTAAGTATTGTCTGCTGTCGATTCAACTCGACACAGTTTAGTGTTCAGAGAGAGCTGATTAGGTTTAATATCTTGCAGAATTGAAGCAATTACAGCCATGCGTTGTTCAAGTGTTAAATGAAAAGCAGAAACTTGCTTTTGTTTTCGCTTTTCAGCATTAATGCTATTTTGTTCATCGCTGTTTAGAGTGGTATTGAACCAGGATGCCAGTGATGTCACAATATTTAATGCCATATCAGCGTGGCAGCCCATAATACCGTTGACTGTTGTGACCTCGCCGGCAGCTTTGATACTGAGATCGGAAGGGAAAATTGGAATGGTGAGAATACCTTGAAACATCTGTGCTAATTGACTGTAGCTCTTTCTCAAGCATTCGTGATCAAGCAGCCAAAGTCTATTGCCGGCGGGGTAGAATACGAAGTGACCGTCGGAGAAGAGCCCAGCTCCACCGATACCTCCAATATGGGTTCTATCATTGGATTGCGCACGTTGTGATAGGCCATTACCACTATCGATCAATAAGTAGTTACTTTCATGATGTATACGTAATGCATAGCTGGCTGACAAACCAGCTGGACCAGCTCCAATAATAATATAGTTAAAAACCGTCATTGTGCAATGAGTTTTCACCTATGAAGACACTAAATAAATAATTTATTAAACCAACATACGTCTAATAGCTGGCTACAAAGGATCTACAAATGTTTAAAAAGCTAGTTCCGATACATAACGACGATACTAAGCATTTATGACATTAGAAGAATCTACGGAAGAGATCTTTGTTTTTGGCTATGCAAGAGTAGTATCCATGTAAAAAATTATAGAGATAAGATCAGATCAGATTAAAATCAATTGAAAAAAATGATTAAAACCGTATATCTTTTAATCGATTTTTAATCAAAAATAACCAAAACTATCAAAGTTTTATTGGCTACTTCAATTAATTCCGACTATAACCGATTAAAGTTTGATGGCAAAAATTGATCATAATTAATACAAAGCGATGAAAACCAGCTGCAGATACATTCATGCATAACGAATAGAAATCAATTAAAATCAATACTTTTTATAAAATTTCTAATCAATTATAGTCAAATTTAATCGAAATAATAAATGAAATTTTGGTTTTTTTTTTGATTAGTTTTGATTAAAAGCAGTATGATTTTAATCGATATCGCACTAGTAATTGAGAAATAAGACCAACAATGAAGAACAGTAGGTCCTTTCAGAGGAATGAAATCGAATTAGCCTTCATTTAGTCTACCACTCTACATAGAATATGTGATGCATGAATATACTTTCTTGTGCCTATTCATCTAACATATCAAATACGCCCTTCGGCAAAAGTTTGAGAGAAAAATGAATCAATGGCACAACATACGTGAAAAGATGAATAATTTAGCAGTCACGCACTCTGTTTTCACAAGGTCATATGCCTCATTCTGACAAAACAAGCAATGTTGTCCTATGAAAGAAAAAAATGTGGTACTATTTCACATATAAGCGGAAAAGCAAAGAGTGAATAAGTAACAAATTAGAAAATAAGAAACATCCTAAAACATGATCGCTCCAATAATATTGAACATCATTCCTTATAACTTTTCTGATAAAAACACTTATGGTTTCTTAACCTATTTCAGAGCATTATTTCGTACCTTGATAATGCGATGCATTAGTGATAAACAAGAATAGCCTCTCACATATACGAAGAGAGCAATGACGAATCTATTTTTCAACTTTGGTAAGTATTAAGTGCTGATCGAACTGGCTTGATGCAACTTGTTAGCGCCAACCTGTAAAAATATCTGCCATATGAAAAAATGAAAGAAAGATCTTCTAAACATTTTTATGCTGAACAGGTTTACGAAATTATCTAGGATGCTGTTTAAAAACTTTTTCAAGTTCAAAATAAATACCTGAAGTTTAAAAGCCTTTAAATCGTTTCAGATAGAAACGTTTCCGAGAAACCTCAAGAAGTTTCTGAAAAAAGTGACTTTTTTTTCGAAGTTGGAAATCTTTCAAGGTTTTCTTGAAGAGTCTCTAAAATTCTTTTTAGAAATCTTTCTTCGCATAAATATGTTCGAAAATCCTTTTTTTCTGGGCTTGCTACAATAAGAATATTTTTAAGAGTGTTACCAAATTCTAAGAGACAAACAAACACAATTGTCATGATGCAGGGCTGATGTAATTGTTTTTACACTATGAACTGACATTTTAAGGTCTGTCATAGTGAACTTCGATAGCACTACTCATGGGTTTTTCTTTCCTGTTTGTTCTTTTTTCTTCTCTCACTGATTTTATACCCGCACAAGAGATGGATTGGACTTATATGGTATCATTTTTTTTTATAAGAAGCGAGGAATTACTTCAAAGAATGCCTCGATCAAGTTTCATACTAGTGAGCATAATTCAAGTATTGAAGAAAAGCAATCAGTATACAGAGATTTGTTTGTTAATAAAATACTTGTCTGTCTAAGCACAGAGATCTCAAACTTGACGATTGGATCATGCATATTGAAAATTGACGATGATCGTGCGTAGCTCTCATTTGCAAATATAATTTGCGATTCGATAAATTTCATTCGCAAACTAAAATGAACTAAACTTTTGAGAAAAGTGAAAATAACTCTCATAAACTATTTCTAAATTTCACTTTTCATGATTATTCAATAAGGATATTTCAAAACAATTCGTCGTGCTCTTCGATTAAACGGTACGTGCCATTTTTAAAAGGTTTTGAAATTCATTCATTGCAATTACAAATAAGCTCTTAAATAAAAATAATTAATAAGTGTCATTATTACTGCTGTAATCGGACGAGGGATAGCAGAAGCTAAGCCCCTACCCTTTCCCAGAACGGCTTTGAGTTCCGTCTACAAACTCATTGAGAGGGCTGAGTTGACACCTACAATTTTTTTCTGGTTACTTCGCTACTCAGTGTATAATCTACAGTGCACGTCAAAAGTTTTTCCCTCCTTTGCATTTTTTAGTTTTTATCACTACACCTTTTTAATTTATTAACTTCCTATATATAGAAAGAAAGTCCAGAACGCGCTGCATCTAATGGAATATTTAGATTGAACAATAAAGACAGTTTGAAGTATAAAAAGTATATTAGAAAAAGACGTGACATTTTTTTTACTGTACAAATTGATCAAAATCTTAAAATGTATGAAGGGTAACTAGTTTTTAGGATAACTTTGGATTGAAACGAGGTAGAGATCTGCGGTTTTCACCGTTAGAAAGAGGACATAAAAATGCATCGAATTCTATACTTCGCATATCTCTGGCAAGTTTTGTTAGGATCTTTACTGAAATTTTCTTCAAAAATTGACTTTCTCGTATTTTTTGAAAAAAACTTCACTTTATCCTCTGTAGAAGTCTCGATTTTTGAAGAAAAGTTCGCTAACGCCCCTAACAAAACTTGTCAGAGATATGCGAAGTAAAGAATTCGATGCATCTTTATGTCCTCTTTCTAACGGTGAAAACCACAGATCTCTATCTTGTTTCAATCAAAATTTATCCTAAAAACCAGTTACTCTTCATACATTTTAAGATTTTGAACAATTTTTGCAGTAAAAAAAAATGTAACGTCTTTTTCTAATACACCTTTTATACTACAAACTGCATTTGTTGTTCGATGTAAATATACCATAACATGCAGCGCGTTCTGGGCTTTCTTTCTATATATAGGAAGTTAATAAATTATAAAGGTGTAGTGATAAAAGCTAAAAAATATAAAAGGGGGGAAAACCTTTGACGTGCACTGTACTATATTCAAAGAGTGAACCACTTCACATGAAAGAAAACTTTCAAGTAAATGTGAAAAGAAGGATATCGTTAAGTGATGACCTCAGCCTTCTCTTGAAATTGAGTTTCTTAACAGTATGACTGTAAGGTATGCGTAACAGTATCGGTGTTGGTATGGGAAATTCTCGTGCCATAGCCTCTTCACTTCTATACAGCCTTATTCTCAACAAGAACTGATGTTTCCTATAAATTGTAGCAATTATTCATAGACGAAAAATTCGTCTCACGATAAAAAAACAAATGTTATTCAAATGCTGCAACTATTTGGTTATTTTTTTTCTCACGTACCGGTTTCATTCGTTTCTTATAAACTCGATTACTCGATAATATGCAAAACCAATCTGTTATGAGAAAAAACTAAATTGATACTACTTGCATAAATATTTCGAGTTGTATATTTTGAAAATCTAATTTGAAAAAAGAAAGCTCATTAATCAAATGTGATCATGGTCGTCATGTGTCGAGCTTTTGATAGAAAGAATTCTGAAACTCCAGTAACGACGTGAAATCAGATACTTCTCGTTGAAAATCACTAGATAAATGCCGTTCAATTTGAAACTCTTCTTGTTTGAGATGGTTGATGTTGTTCGATAAATTATTCACTCAAACGATACAAAAAGTGTCATGACGAGAAACACACATGTGTCAACGAATGAAAGCGAAAAGAGAACATATGGACCATTCGAGCACATCGTTTTTGTATTATTCTGTAGAAGTTGTTAAGGAAGAGAATGAGAGAACGAGAAAAATAACACCTTTCGTATTTTTAATGATTGCCGAAAAGAAAATATAATAAGTAGCATTCGAACGGTGAAGAACGATACGAAACAGAATTGAAAATTTATGTGAAATGTTGTTAAGAAAAGAAAGAAAAAGAAAAAGAACTGAGGATAATCGTGTATATGAGAGTGAGAGGAATGTGGAATGTAAGGATGAACATAAATAAAGATGAGATTCTCATTCATTCTGACTTTTATCCAAACACATTCTTATCCACAAGCCATAAAATGATTTGATAAAACTCATAAAAGCGGTCTGTAAAGGTGGTAATTTGATTTTTTTGTGCAGATATGTACCATCATATTTTGGGTTAGTAAAAGAAAATGCATGTGTTCTGTCCGAAGACTAGAGCCTCATCTAAAGTTTCAATCACAAGAGCCACAGTATTTAGATCATAGTACATTTAGTGATCATCCTACTGAATATTTTGATGCTGGGCAACACTAGTAGAGATATTGCATTGCCAAAAATTTATAATTCGTTTTCCGGGCAGAACTTCTCCATTGAGGATCACATATATCCAACAGGGTACAGAATGTATTGGCATGGTCTATAACAAATCATTCGTATGATGTATACAATCAGGCTATTGACTAGTTTTAATATCTCCTGGTAGACGAATGAACAGATCTTAACAATCGCCCGGTACAAAGACAACAGTAGTTATCTATACATGAATACATCAATCATGCAAAAAAAGAGTGAACCGAATATAGTGAATATATCATAGCATGAAAAACAAGTTGCAATAATTTATGGCAAAGTAGTCGTAGGCTATATTTTATCTGTTTATTGAATGGTGTTAAGAATTTGATGGAAGCAAACAATTTAATTTGACCAATATTGCGCTAAAGTAGTCATAGTACATCAAAAAAAGAAAAGATCACAATAGTTATCAAGTGTTGATCAACCCACTTACTGAATAATAAGTGGAGAGGACTGCGAAATGTGGATAAGAAAATCCTAGATCTGTACAGAAGTTAGTACGGTTATGCATAAGTAGCAGAATTGAACTACTAGTAGAATGGTCTGTTGATAAAATCAGACACCACCTCAGTATCGCATCTGCAATACATTTGATAGTATTGAACATGACGGAGAAACATGGATTTACACATTAAAAATTCGATGTGTTGCAATATGTTATTTTGAAGCTCTGCACTAAAATATCGCATATGTACAGAATTTCTGGTAGACAAATACGAGAAAATTATCAGCTGCCACTAGAAGGTATACTGTGTGTGCCACCACAGTAGCGAACATCTCGGTTAGCTCCATGACTATGGATTTCACATGATATTAGACAATTCAAAGGATGATGCCAGTAAGAACACATACGCATTCCACAAGCAGTAGGCATATTGATCCTTTGAGATGAGTGATAAATTTCTATGTGAGGCTTGACATCATTGTCTGGTTGTAGATGCATATTGCTGTATGTGTATTCTGTGTTAGAATCACACTGATTTCTTTTGATGAAACTACTTCTCTGAGCTTGATGTAAGAAAGTTTAAAAGGATATCAATTCCGAACTTATTTAGTCGTAACATATTGGAAGAGTTGAAGTATGATTGACATCACCGAAAAACAGTATTATTTGGTTTTCATATTCGAGTAAAATTGTTTTTATGCTATCCTCTGAAAGAAAAAAAACTCTATAGATTTGAATGTTCATCACAAATGCTGATCGATATTTACATGGATAAAAACTTAGGCCTTCGTTGTCTACTCATACATCATGATCTTGATAATAAAGGTGATCAGTGAGATAAGTAGTTTTCTACCCGTGACAGTAAAAGAAACAACTAAAACAATCGATTGGCTTTATCTGCTCGGAATTCATAGACATTTCGATTCTTGGAACGTTGCTCTATCTGATCAATGAGCGATGCTTTTTTTCTATTGTCATAACCGTAGAAAGAAGAAACTGCAAGGGAATACAAATCGAAAAAGCTAACATCAAGCTTCTTTTTCATTTTCTTCCATTGGTGTGCGTCAAAAGGTGTACTACTATTGTTTGTTTCGTCATCTTATTTTCCTATGATCGAGAATTTTATCACTTGGTAATCATATGTGAGCACACTTCGTCATCTCAGATAAGTTCATTTTTGACTTAGGTGTCAATTATTACAGACACATTAAAAATCTTATATAAGAAAACCATTAACGAGAAGGTTCATTTGAAATTTTAAAAAAATACAAATAAATTAGATCTGTTTGCCGGTAATTGAGATGTTTCTATACAATCCCAGTACTATCCAACGAAATTTAATATCATGTGGAAGACTCGAAGACGAATGATTTCTATGTTTGTGTCGCTTTGATAAATATGTCTTTAGAAAGCTCAAATTTTACTTTTGTTCTTACGTCAGTCAGTATCAGACTCTTCAGAAAGCCAATAAGTTCATTGAGTGCTGAGCGAAGGAAGTCTTTAAGCTCAGAGTTGTTTGACTCGATCCGAACTCATGTAATAGGTTACATTAACATAGCTTTCAAAATGTCTGAGTGTGCTCGATGCTACTCATGTTAGATTAAGCCGATCTTGGCCCACTTTGAGCATCAAAAAAAAGGGCAATAGAACACCAGATAAGAAAAAAATCAAAGAAAACAATAGTGAATTTATTAATATTTATATCGTACATGAATTAAGATTGCGTTTTATTTATATACAACAGCCAAAGTCTGATTAGCTTAATCGATTCGCATTAGTCTCATAACAATTTAAAAATGATGGCATACAAAGGACTAGCAGTTCGCATAGAATGTTACTGGTTGCTAATTATACACGAGTAAAAACTTCTGTACGAGTAACTGAAAATGTCCAAAGACAAAATTCAATTTTTGAATATCGTCAAAGATAATATGAAGTTAATGCGATAGTACAACAACGCTACGTTTCAAAACATTATACATCCAATTTATCTACCTCTAATAAATATTCACAAAGCATTTTGAACAAAGCATGCTTATACTTTGTGTTACTCTTTTGGCACATTTTAGACGAATTGATTCTTAATGTGAAGTTTATAATTATAATTCAGTTTTATGTTAGACAAGAAATTGATAAATAGAAAACATTTCGTTGATCGTTTGAATGCAGCATTGGATTCATTAGAATAAAGTCATATTAATTGATCATTTCGTTGGCTTCATGTACGTTAGTGCCTATCTCAATGACTCGGTATTCTTTATTAAAGAATTATCAGATGAAAGTTTTAGTTTGTCTCAATTAGCTCGAGCTCAATTCAATAAAAAAATCTATGAAATGCTTATTTATCGAATTCTTCTTTTAGAAGTGGATTCTTTTCATAATGTTCAATATTCAAAGGCTAATTTTAATTGTGTGAACTTTTCTCACTATTCCTATCAATTTTGCTACAAGTATTTCAGAAAATGTTCATTTCCCATATTCTGAAATTGAATTTCCAATATTTGCCGGAAGTTTTTGTGTTTTTGTCATCATTGATTAAGCGTATTTCAAATGTTCTCATTTTGATTACCACACTTGTCAGCACGCCTCCTTTAAAAATTTTCTTATGTAATCATTTTGTATGTATTAATGCACTTATTGATCAAGTCTATTTTTTATCGACCCTAATTTATTTGATGACTCATTCATTGATTTTGTGCAGTTTTTGCTAGTTGAATTAAATATAGAAAAATATTTGTTAACTAATGCTATATTTGTTTGAAAGAGTAACATTACATGAATCTATCTTGCATGAAGATAATCTCTGTTATGCGACTATAATTCTTACCGAATATCTTACCAAGAAAACAATTAAAGTCGGCTATTTCAATTCATGGAAGTCTATCACCACATGGTAGAAACATGACAGATTTTCATTACATTATGAATAGGGATGCTAATTATAATTCATCTTTTAATGATTATTGGAAAGTCAAACTAGATGAAAATGCTCTTATTAAATCTTTTGAAAGGAATAAATAAAGCAATTGTATATTTTTATCATTCAATCCAACTTTCAGGTTGCAACTATTGTGTCTTATCAGTGTCAATATAAAACAATTAATATTAATTTAGTGTCTCTTCCTATTTAACTTGACATTAATAATCAACAATTAAAAATAAATATATTTCTTTCAAGATGTTTGAAAAATAAGAAAGATATGCCAAAGAGGAAAATTTCTTAGTCACTGCGACTCTCATTTACTGATGTATGTTTCGCATTTTCACTTTATTGAATACATCATACAAACGGAAAGAATGTTTTTATTTTATCAATTATTATTCTATTAAAACTTTGTTTGACTTCGAAATTGAAGTATTTCTCAAAAAAAAAAAGATTTTTCATATAATAAATATAATTATATCTTATTCTAGCTAGTAACATGAGCATTAGAATATAAAAGAAAAACGATGGATTCGAATGCCAAAGCATACAAAATCATTAATGATTATTATTGAATGTAGACGTGTAAATAGCTGTTGTGACGATATTCAATTGATGAAAATATCAATTTTAAACTAAGGAATCGACTAGAGTTATAAAAAAAACGATCAATCACATGACATTATTCGTACGATAAATTCTTTTTTCACTTGTTCTGTTTGAAGTCTTTTTGAAAACTGAAATCATTAAAAATATTGCAATGCAAGATTCTTGTAATTTTTACTAGATGATATCATTGAAAGAAATATCTTTTCAATATAGACGGCGTTGTTCTTTAATAAAGTTGGCATCATTTTTCAATTTTTTCAGCATATAGAAATATATTCAATATTAAAAAAAATTTTTTACATAGTCAAGATTTCACAGTATAATTTGATACATGTAAATATGTCGATAATTAAAATCATATAAAAAAAGGATTAAATTTATTTTGAAATTAAATCAAATGACTGCTCATCAAAACAAATAGAAAAGTTTTCATTAATCTTATTGAAAACTTTAATTTACCTGAACAATTGTGAAGAAATTCTCTTTATTTCTTCTTATTTAAGCAATAAATTGAATATGCCAAAACACTTGAAGATATTTGAATTAATAAGCGTCATTTCTGTATACGTTGCGAGATAAATTAAGTAAAAAATGTGTCGCACCTATAAGTTTAAGTTTGATAAACATGACATAATCCGTTAATTGAAACCAATCTGTCATTCTATTACATATTGTTTTCGCTCTTATTATCATCTTACTCGAATTTGTTGCATAGAGTAAAACAATTTTTTGCTGATGAAAATTATTTGCAGTCTGTATAAATTTATAATGACAAATATCATGTTCATCATCTAAAGATGAAGAAAAATATCGAATCCAATGAAGAACAACACTATCGAAATCTGCTGAAATGTAAATTGGATCGATTAATATAAGAACAAATGAATTTGAATTAAGTCTCGATAAAAATTCAAAATTAAGTTGAACAACGGGTGGTTTGATTAAATTGTTTATAATTAATTGTTCACCTGGATTTACAGGACGAGAATTATTTAAATAATATAGATGAATAAGAGACGAACGACGACGAGCACAATTTAATTCACTCAGAGCGAATTCCGTTTGAATATTCTTTTCTGGTTTACTAAATGGACATAAAATTGGTATATAACTATCTGAAATATATTATTTGATTCTTGAAGAGTATTTTCATTGAAATAAAACAAACCATTATCAGTAGAATTAAATGAATTCCTATATTCAATTCTTGATTTTTCTTTTTTTCTATGTTTGTTACTTTTTTGTCCAACAATAATAAAAAGAAAAATACCACTTATTAAAAGAATTATACATAAAATTAAAGGACCAGAGAATAATAATTGTCCAGAACAATGTTTGTTTTCTTTAGGCCGTTCATTTATTAATGATTCTCTATGATTCTTTTCTGTATTGTAACCGATTGAATCTAATTTTGATTTTGATTGATATAATTTAATTGATAGTTGAGAATCAATACTATCTTGGGATGGTGACGATACACTACTGATCGTACTAAGTCTTTTAAAACGATCATCAATAAAAGAAATCATTTAATAAAATCAAAAATAACCTTTTATAAAATTATTATTATTATCATTATTATTATAGAAGCGCTTTTTAATTCTACAAAATCCTTTTGTGAAATACAAAAACTTAATCATGT
The DNA here is from genome assembly GCA_905250075.1 of Rotaria sp. Silwood1. Lineage (NCBI taxonomy): Eukaryota > Metazoa > Rotifera > Eurotatoria > Philodinida > Philodinidae > Rotaria > Rotaria sp. Silwood1. The sequence continues at coordinate 121,127 of CAJNOP010000212.1, forward strand.
GAATATTAGATTATCAGATTTCATCATGAATATGAAGAATATCTTGAAGATTCTCTTTAGGCAATAGCTAATAAACCATACAAATATATGAGAAATATTCAAATGACTGCTACAGACATAAAAAGCCATTGAAGACCGACAAAATTGAACTTAAATAAGCTTGCTCGATTATTTTAAAGTCTTATGTTCTATTACTTCCTTTAAATTAACAATTAGAATAGATTAGCTTATCGTAATTGATAAAAAGCTAACATTTGGTCTCATTTTAATATATAAGAACGTCCATCGATATTCAAGGTTATCAATTAATTGAATTTTATAAGTTCAAATCGAAAACTATTGATTAATCATTGGTCAAATGATCATATTTTTTTATTATTTTTGGATTGAACACCTTGAGACGATCTCGACAGATATTGGACTTGATAGCATTCTCTGCAGTCGACCTTCAACACTAACGATTCGAAAATGACTTCGACAACTAAAATTCAATAATGAATTTAGGATGTTGGTAAAGAAGATATGCTTTGATGAAACGGAGAGAAACTCATAATGAAAAAACGTATTGTGAAGTTGATTAAAGACAATATCGACCTATTTTTGAGCTTTTTTCGTTCGAAAAATACAACAAAAATATTCATTCTTCGCCCGAACTTCAACAATATGCCAAAGCTATTGTCGAGAACTTTTTAACTATTTCAATTCTTCTATCAGTTTATGTAGCAAGCATATGAGTTGATAGATTTCTTTGATATAAGTCTATCTAGTCATGATGATTGGCCTAGTAGATTGGTTTTATTAATTAAATACTTTTTATAGCGCTTCAAGTGGTGATGAATCAGGATGATGATTTCTCTAAATCTTTGAGAAACTTGTCATTGTTACTTAATGTTACGCGAATTTATTTGAATGTCTGATTCTTTTCATTGATGAGTGTCTTGTTTTCAACAAACTTTGTACAGCGCTTCGAATAATTAAAATGCATCTATATCTTAACACGACAATAGTGACATCTTTTTCTGAAAGTTAGATTCACTTCTTATTTTTATATATAATCTCTTTCAGAGCTTTATGAGAAAAATATTTTTCTAAACATTGAAATTTCGAAATTAATTTCTATTGGACGTTAAGCGAAAGTATTTCTATCGGTTGATAGTGATCAAATCACAAGACTATTCTGTAAACTTGCAGCATTCCTTAAAAAACTGATCTGCCTATGAATTTATAATTCGAAAAATGGAAGCAAAATTAGCCGAATTTCGTAAGACACATGCTCAGAAACAGCCTTTAATCAATTGGCCTGAAATTAATTCTCGTTTTGCATCAATATTCTCATTTTTACGGAGAAAAACTTCTGAAAGAAAACCACAAGAAGAAATAGAACAAGAAGAATCCATAAGTAGTTGGCAAATAATTTTACTAAAGTTTTTCGTATGGTTAACATTATTTTTAATATTCATTCGTCTTGAATTTGGTGCTATTTATTTCATTATTTCTCTTCTTTATTTAATGTGGTCAAGTTTGGGTTCTCGTCGTCGACGTAATCAATTAAGTGCTTATTCTGTATTTAATCCTAATTTTGAAAAAATTCAAGGAACATTTTCAGCAGAAGATTATGATCGTCAATTAAGACGTGGTGGATCACCTTTTTTTTCATCATAATTTTTTTTTTCAGATGATTTCTCCTGCGAAACGTTTATGTAGTTCATCATCGTCATCATTAATAAAACGTCAATGGCATCCGATCGTTGATGATGAGTATTTGCGTTTACCAAATTTACAATCAATGATTGTTGCTCGTGTTAAAGATCGTCGTTTAACATCAGATATTCTTCCATTAATAAATAGTATATATCCATGGCCGAATTCTTTAAAACATGTTAGAAGATTACATCAAAATGATAATCATTTAGATATTCTTCTTTATCCATCAACATACATATCAAAAATTGAAAAAAATCAATTTGAAAAATATTTTGAGAATGAAACACGATTAATAAATATTCCAGAAAGTCCTTGTTTATTAAAATGGCAATATGATATATGTATCAGTCAACATTGGCCTAATCTGGCATTTAGAGAAAATAAAATTCTTGAACAATCACAATTAAATAAAGATCTTACAGAACAAGATGAGCTTAGTCTTGATTTACTGCAGGTTTAAAACATTTTTATCAAAGAAAAAGAAAAAAAAAAAAAAGAAATTTTCTTTTTAGAAAATTCAAGAAAATGATAAAGAATCTCATTATGCCATTATTGTTGATAATGAAAATAAAATTCCTCTTGTTGCTTCTCGTGATTATCGTCATGAACATCCGTTACAACATTCAACAATGGTTGCTATTGATTTACTTGCTACAAATTCAGTTTATTCAAGAGAAAATTTAATTGAAAAATTTATTGAAAAAAAAGAAAAAAAAGCTTATTTATTAAACGGTTGTTCGATTTATCTAACACATGAACCTTGTATCATGTGTGCTATGGCATTACTTCATTCGAGAATATCAACTGTTTATTATTTAAATAAAAATCCAAATGTTGGAGCACTTGGTTCCATATATAAACTACATACTTTAAAAAGGACAAATCATCGTTTTACTGTATATCATTTAGAACAAATAAATAGCGATGATCCTGTCAATACTTAAAAATAAAATTGTGATTATTTTGTTAATTAAATGATATGAATGAAAAAGTAAAAATAATTTTTTAGATAATAATGCATTTTATTTTATGTTCTATTCGACATTCATCAAATATATTAAATCATCGTCGATTTTCTCTTACATCATCAAAACAAAATCTTTTTAAAAGTTTATTTGATCATTTTCAATATGCTCGTAAAGCAAAACAAGCTGCACAACGACGTGGAATTGATTTATCAAATTTAACTCCTGAACAACAAATAAAATTCAAACCAATATTACGAATGAAAAGTGCATTTCGTGTTGTTAATATAACAATGGGTATAATGGCTGTTATAGCTACAACTGTTTGGTATAGACGTCGTCAAAAAGAATATCAAGTTGGAAAAGAAATTAATGATGAATTAAAACCAATTTGGATGGATTTAAAATATTTTAAACATAAAGGTGCTATGATTGGAAATTATTTATTACCTGAACAAATTGTTGGAAAATTAAAACAATTAAAATCATTTCAATTCAATCAATCTGATTGTATTTGTGCATCATTTCCTAAATCAGGAACAACTTTATTACAAGAAATTGTTTATTTAATTCAAACTAATTTTGATTATGAATCAGCAAAAAAAATTGATATTACCGAAAGATATTCATTTCTTGAATGGCCAACTGTTGATCTTAAAAAATTATCATTAGATAAAACAAATAAATCAAGACTTTTTAAAACACATTTACCACCAGAATTTTTTAATGAAACTTTTAAAAAAGCTAAAGTAAAAGAAAAAAGAACCAATCGATTCGATATTATTTTCAATGTAAATAAAGAAATTTGTCGTTTTTTCTTTTAGGTTATTTATATTTATCGAAATCCAAAAGATGTAACTGTTTCATTATTTCATTTTCTTCGTTCGATAAATATTGAACTAACTTATTCTGGTCCATGGAATCAATTTGTTCAATCTTTTCTTATTGATGAAAGTTAGATTCATCTTTTTTTTTATTTGATTCCAATTTATATTATAATTTTAGTTTATTATGCACCATGGTGGCGTCATGTTAATGATTATCATTCTCTTAATGATTCTATTTTTTTTGTTGCTTATGAAGATCTTCTTACTGTAGGTTTTTTTTCTAGATTTATATTCGAAATGATTTCTTTTTCTTTTGTTTATAGAATTTTCGACCAACTGTTCGTCGTTTAGCAGCTTATTTAGGAAAAGAAAAAGAATTAACAGAAGAACAATTAGATAAACTTGAAAAATGGTGTTCATTTGATTCAATGAAACAAAATCCTAAAGTTAATTACAATTGGTTTCGTGATTGGGGTTTTGTTAATAAATCGTTTTCATTTTTACGAAAAGGTAAACTATTTTATATATTCGTCCATTACTCACAAATTTTAAGTGTTACTTTTTTATTTAAAAGAAAAAAGATATGTTTTCATATTTGATTAGTAACTATGAATGAAATCAAACTAATTTAATATGCCATATAATTTGATTATTTTACTATAGAATAAGAATATATTGATATGTCGAAAGCAAATTTATTAAATAGTCATATTTTATTATTGTTTCAGGTAAAATAGGTGATTGGTTAAATCATTTTGATGTTGAACAATCTAAAAGCTATGATAAAATGGTATCAACTCGTCTATCGCCATCAATTCCTCCATTGAATTATGGAATATCTTCAGAAGATCAACAACGTCTTTATGATTATGATGCTAAAAAAAATTCTTCTCAATCTTCTTAGATAAATTATTTTCATCTTTTGTTTTGTTTTGTTTCAATCAAAGTATGGATTGATTTAGTTTGAATTTTTTTGTTATTTTAGATGCAAAAAACTGAAATTCATTGGTCACCAAATGATCGAAATCAATTAGCAGAAATAGGAGCTGAAATAATAATTCATACATTTGATCGACCATTAAGTGGAGAAAGTGGAAAATGTGTTTCTGGAGGAACAAATAAAAAAACAACAAGTCTTAATTATCCATTACATGAAAAAAATAATATCAAAGTTATTTGATTTTCTCTCTCTTTTTTATTTTTTTTTTCTAAGTGTTAAAATAAATTTCTAGTGTTGTGCTTGGTGGCCATCACAAGAATATCCATATGTATTTGCTATTGGACAGCCTAATGGACGGATTATATTTGAAAAGTCAGTTTATTATTAGATTAATCTTTTAATCATTTTTATTTTTAGTGTTAAAGATCGATCAGATCCATTGAGTCAAGGAAGAATAGGTTTATTTATCATTATTATTTATATTAAAATGAAAATAAAATTTGTTTTTATTTAAGTAATTGACTCTAAACAAGGTCGACCATGTGTTGCACTTAGTTGGAATCCAAAAATTCCTAATTTAGTAATTATTTTCTTCTTTTTTTTTTCTTTTCTCAAAGACTTTAATTAAAATTAATTTTTTCTTATTATTTTAAAAGCTTTTGTCAGGATTCGATAGATATCGTTCTGATAATTGTTTAACAATTTGGGATATAAATCATAATGGTATATCATCACCATCATTACATCAAATAGGAGGGATAGCATCATCATCATCAAGTATTGAGGAGTATAAAAGAGTTGATATATTAATGCATAATCAACAAGTTTGGAAACCAATATTTGATTCTGGACTCAATGAACAATGTCATTCATTAGCATGGTTTAAACCAAATGATCGTTGTTTTGCTGCATGTACCACACAACATAATACAAGAACTATTAAAATTTATGATCCACGTGGTTAGTTTTTATATTAAGTTTTTTTCATAAAAACTCAAAATTGAAGATATCAAAGATGATTCTATATTACACACAGATCAATTTAGACTAGGTTAATCGCTTAAATATGATAGTAGCAAAAATGCTATACATATTTTAGAAATAATTTATAAAAATTAGTATGTAGTCTCCTGAAATGAAGCAATAAACAATGTTCTAGAATCGTCATCAATGATCTCTAAAGAAGATATGTAGTCTATCGTTGAGAAAATTTTCAAGTATTTTTCAAAAGAAAGGTATATAAGACGGCGTTTCCAGTCAATCTACATCTACAAAATTTGAGACATATGTGAAGTCCTCCGCGTTAGTCTCGAATTCTGTTGAATTTAGCTTCGAAAATTTTAGATCTGATGGACTCTGGTCTTCTGAGAAATCTATAGAGTGCACTAATCATCAAATATTAAATAAAAAAAATCGGAAAAAATTGTTTGATATGTTTGAGACGACTATCCAATTTCGATTATAAAATCTCATTGAGATTATCAAAGTATGGTTCGACTGTGTCTAAAAATCTTGGACCTGACTGGCTCTACACATATGGCTATAACTGGATCTAGAGCAAGATATGGATATTGTACTGCTAGAGTTTGTTCAGTAATCATAGCATAAAACAAAGCTGTTGCAGTATTTCTCTTTGTGTGAAGCAAGATAAAAATTGTTTTTTATTTGGTTATTTCATAATTCGTATAAGTTTTTCAATTAATAAATTTTAGCAATTAAAATTTCCGTTCAACTATAGTAAAATTCAATACACTTTACATTAAGTAAATCACATGTGAGGTATCTCTGTCACATGTTTCTGCGTCTAAAATAAATTAATCTAACAGTCTATCTCAATCTAGTGGAAATAATTTGGAGTTCAAGAGTTTAAGAACAAAAAAAATCATCATTTCTTTCTACTCTACAATGAATAATACAACAAAGTAAATTATCAAAATTTGAACAATTTGTAGCTTACCATTAGTTGTACTTTAACGTACAAATCAAACAAAGAGATGAAGAAACATATTATAGAGCTCGTAGTTTTCATGAAACTAGAGAAGATTTGGTAAAAATGTAAGAGTTATAAAATATTCTACTGTTCTTATTGATTCGAAGTTATTTAGAAGAGTAAAGTTACTTATACAAAGTGAAAAAAGACCTCTTAGAATAATATTAAATTATAAAAGCAAAATAAATGTTCTAGTTTAAATCTTGATCTTGAATGAATGAATAAATGAATTGTTGTAACGTCTTAGAAAAAGTTAGTTATGTTGAATATATAATTATTTGTTTATAGTTTTGTGTAATTGTTTTTTCATTAATACAACGATATAAATGTGCATCGATTTCCCCCATGAAGAATTCTATTGAAAAAAAAAAAGAATTGATCTTGATCATCTTCAATAAATAAAATAAGTTTTATTTTTAATTTAAAATGTTTAATGTTTTTTTAGTTCCATCACCTGTTGTAACATCTTTTCCAACAAAAGCTCCATTTAATTTATGCTGTGATACAAGTGAACGATATATAGCTGCTAGTATTGATGTATGTTGCTTTTGATTTTATTTTTTAAAATCCAAAAAATAAAAATAAAAATAAAATTGTTTTAGAAAACAGTTTATGTATATGATAGTCGAGCAACTGAAAAACCACTTATTGTTCGTGAAGAACATGAACCAATTGTTAAACTTGCATGGAGTCGAACAGGGTTCATAGTTTTTATTATTTTTTGTTTTATAAAGAAAATAATTTTAGATCATCTCAACTTGGTTATTGTATTCGAGATTCTCCAAAATTTCTTGTTCTGTCAGTATCAACAAATCATAATCACGAAAACGATACTTTTGTGCATCGAATTCTTCAATGTATAATATTCATATGAGACGTTTTCTTTTCTTTTTGTTTTTTGAAAGATAAAATCATCAATTTTAGGTCCAATTCAACGTTATAGAATTGGTTTAGCATCATTTGATTGGAATTATTTTGATGAAAATCGTCTTGTTCTATTGAGTGGAAAAGAATATTTTGATTATGTTATTCCATCAAAATCAAATATTGTAGGTTTTTTTTTCTTCGTTTAATTAATATTAATATATTAATTTAGTGTTATTCACCACGTAATGGTCTTTTGTGGACAAATGAACATGAAATTCATCCATCTGTAATTAGTCAAGATCAAACACAAATATATTCCAAAGTTCTTTTTACATATGATTTATCAAATGTACAAAATGATCGAAGAGCTATTTCTTCATCACAATCAACCTCAAATACAGAAGTAATCAATTTAGAATTGATTTCTATGGGTTTTTTTCCTAAATATATTTTAGTTAATTCAAATGGATTTAAAAACAATGTCAAAAGAAACACAATCAACTATTGAACAAATACAAAGATGGATCAAAAGTTAATCAAATAGTTTCTTTTTTTTTAAATTAAAAAAAAATAATTTTTAATGCTTAGGTACAAGTATTAATCGAGATCCATATCCATTTATTGGAGTTATTGAAGCATTGAGAGGTTTAATAAAACTTTCTTGTTGAAAACATTGTTTTTATCGATTATTATATTAATTTTAGAAGCTCAACCATCATCAACAAGTATATTAACACATCAATCATGGTCATCAATGGCTAATTCAACATCTACGAAAACTGTTTATGAATCATCTGAAAGGTAAATTAATTTATTCTAATTTAATCGATAAAATATGTATTGAACAAATCAATCTTCTTCAATTGTTTTCTTTCGTTTTTTTCATTTCGATGAACACTATTAAATCATCGATGGGAGTATTGATGATAGATTTAGATTCTGTGCAAGTCTATGAATAGTTTAGAAATGATTTTAATAATCCGAATAAAAATCTTTTAGTTTCGAATATTTTAGATTCAATATTTGTTCTTTCAAAAGAGTTTCTCAGCTGAAGATACAGAATAGATTTCATTATTGAATTTATAGTATGTATTGAAAAAGAAATATTTAAGAGCTACGATCAATGGTGTATGAACGAAAGAAAGACTTGATAGATTCTAGTTTCAATAGTTTTTAACAGCTTGCTTTTCAGTCTTGATAAATTTATGTTCAACGAATATTTTATACATAATCATATTCGTCCTTATTAGAATAAAATAATATATATATATCTAGATCAAATCGAATAGTTTTGTCAATTTTATTTGTCTAACATAAAATAAAATTTCGTTTATTTTCAAAAAGTGAATTAAAAAAAAAAGAAAACGAATATTATTTTTAATAGGCAAATAGTTGCTCAATTATGTGGATGGTCAAATGTCGATTCAAAATCAGGTGGTTACGATCGTATGGCATTATTATTAGAACAAGATGAATTTGAAAAAGTAGCTGCACTATATATATTTCAAATGAATGTTAATCGAGCATTAGATGTACTTAATGAGGGTCTTCAACGAGGTTTTTATTCTCAAATTTTTATTTTATTTTAAATAAATAAATAAATAAATAAAATTATTTAAAGGTGGAAAAGAAGAATTAGCAACATTAATTCTTGCATTAGTTGGTTCAATTCGAGCAACATCAACAAATAATGATGATAAAATATTAATCAATGAATTTTCAGCAGTAACAAAATTATTTCATCGACCTTATGTTCGAGCTATGTTTGGATTTATTCTTACACAAGATGGAAATGATTTACAATATGAATGTGTTCTCGTATGTATATTTATTCATTTTATTTTTTCGTTTTGTTTTATTGAAAAAGTTTTATTTCTTAGGATGAACAATTAGATCTTAATGATAAAGTTGCATTTGCTGCTCGATATTTAAATGATCAACGTCTTTATGATAAATTAGATAAATTAGCTGATGAAAGTCGAGAAAAAGGAGATCTACAAGGAATTCTTCTTACTGGTTTGTTTTATTTATCAATTCAAAGGAAAACATTTTCTACAACATCTCAGTTCTATAAATACGGCTCGACTTTAGCTGAAAGTGCAGAAATTTGGATGCAGCAATCTAAAGATTAGATCCGACGGTAGACTCTGTCTGATAATGACCTAAACTAGAAAAAAAACAGGTCGTCATATCCGATCACCGGATTTCTACCATTGTCTGCACTATTCTAGTCGAAAACAGAAGTTTCTCTATCGAAAATTCAGGGATTCGAACGCCAGAATCAATAGCCTGGGCTGTTTTATTCAATTTTCATGAATCATTTGAAAGGATTAAAAGTTATCAGTTAGATTAAGAGTCTTATTTTAATTGTCAATATATTAACATAAGAATAATACAAAGAAATAAGATAGTCTTGTTAGTCATTCAAAACTTATCGAAACTTTTGCTTGATGACTTGAGAAAAAACAAAATCAATTTTAGTTACAGTGATAATCGCAATTAAAAACAACTTCAACTATGATTAAAAAATTTTATGAGAGATTTATCATATTAGAAAGCCTTAAAAATAACTTTTTAACCATTTTGAAGAAGTTTGAAATAGATTATTAGTCTAATGTGATCTATTCACTTGCTAATAATTTACTTGTTCAATATTTAATTATACTTGTGCTATTATAGGATTAAGACAAAATGGATGTGAACTTATACAGAAATATCTTGATCAAACCAGTGATATACGTACAGCTGCATTACTTGCTATTTATGTTCCTGAAGATGTACATCAAGAATGCCCTTATGTTCAAGAATGGATTGAAGGGTTAAGAAAAATATTTATTTTGATTTAATTAAAACATTAATCGATTTATTTTTTATAGATTTCGACTTCTTCTTGATGAACTTCAAATGTGGAATGAACGTGCTGAATTTGATATATATCGTAGTCATGTAACAGGTACAACACCATATCGTCGACATTATTTTGATCGTGCAATAAATACAAATCAGCATTTTTCATGTATTTTTTGTCAAACGCCACTCGAAGTTAATCAAGGAACATCAAGTCAAACTCCAACAATAGGTGGATTATCAACAAATACAACATCTACACCAACAACACCATTGAAAGTTCAAAGTCGAGCATCACAACAAACAATGACAACTAGGTCATCTGCGTCATCTTCGTCTACTTATCCACCACCAAATTCTGATATGGTATCATAAATAATCAAAAGTTTTTTTTTTTTCAAAAATTATTCTTTAATTATTTAGTTAATGGTATGCGCCAAATGTCGTCAAGTCTTACCACGTTGTTCAATTTGTATGATGAGTTTAACAACATATATTGAAGATGCATCTTATGCATATGAACCATTACTTGGTTAGTACAACTAATTAATCATTTCTCATTCAGAAAAAACTCTAATCATCTATGAATATATTAAAAAGATTTTGACTCATACTGCATTTTTACATACCTTGATCATTCTTAAAAACATTGGAGAATTTGCTTTTCGAACTTTTAATTAAAGCTTCACACAGAGACAGAACATAATGAGTATTTTTTATTGTTAAAGTTGGAGATGTTTCCGGTTTTCCTATCCTAAGATGCGGCTATGCTAAAAGTATGCCTTTTTACATCGCTCATCTATAGAGACAAATCCTATGTTCTTATTTTAAGATAGAAATTAATCACAAAGGCTAGAAATTTCACAATAAACTTATCTCATTAACACATATCTCTGTAGTAAATTTTAATGAGAAGCACAATATCGCATTAAAAAATACCATAAAAAAGTCGTATCGTCATAACAATAAGCTAAGGATTCGAACTGAAAAGTGATTAATCATTTGAAGAACTTCTCTTGTTACTTTATAATGTATTTGGTTTTCTTTTTAAAATATTCAATTAGATAAACATACGTTAATGTCAAGTCAATGGTTTACATGGTGTCGTTTATGTCGTCATGGTGGTCATGCTGAACATGTTTCGAATTGGTTTGCAATGAATCAACAATGTCCTATTGCCAAATGCTTATGTCGATGTACCTTGATTGATGGTATCTTTTGTTAACCATTATTTTTGTGTTCTTTTCTTTTCATATCAATAAAAGAAAATGTTAGTTTCTTGAATAATCAATCAATTTTTGTTTTTTTTTTCTATTTTTTTGAAAATCGTTGAAACATAAAGAGATTTTTGAAAAATAATTAAAAATTTTAAAATCAATATATTATTCATAAATTTCTTTTTGAAAATACATTTTTAGCTAGGCGTAAACGATTATCCTCGTCATTCAGTAGTCGCAAAATATAACTCTACTTGAATTATTTGCTCTCATATATAAATGAAGAAAAATCGAACAAAGTGAATCATGATTGTAACTACCAATTATAATGTGATCCGATCTGTGTGTGAAGTATCTAGATTTAGAGAGCTCAAACGTTGTTTCTGTGTACTAATAAAAATTCCATGTTAAACAATTTTAGCTTGCCTTATCACGCAAACTATTATTTTTGACATGTTCAAGATTGAGTTCTCGGCTGTAACTAAGTTTTCTTGAAAATTTTATGATTTCAACCATTGATGAAGAGGCGATCTATGCTGAAAACTTCTCAAATGATGAATTTATTTTTGTGCCGCAGCATTATGTCTAATTGGTTCTAGTTAGTATTTACAGTAAAGATTTACCGAACTTTATTTCTAAGCAAAATATCGACCAAACAAAGTTTAAGTCTATATAAGTTGTAATTATTAGTTGAATTTTTTCTACCACTTGTTACTTTGGTGATATTACCACTGAATCATATGTATTTATTTTTTCTTTGAAGAAAAATCATTTATATGTTGTTGATATTTCAATACTTTAGCTATTTAAACTTCCCGTGTGCTATATAAATAATATCTTCATCTATTTGAATTCTTTCAGATTTAAATTATCATTGGCTTATTAATAGGTTAGCTCAAGCCGTTTCAGTTGTGATACATTCTTTAGTCTTCTACTATTTGCTCTTGTTTATTCACATTACTGAATATTCATTTAAAAAATCACAGAAATGAAGATAAAAACGATCATCCATTGAGATTGTTATCTCCAATTATCGACATAACCATGACGTTACAACGTAATTGCTAATGAAAAAATCCTTATTTACTAACTGAAATAACGATAAATTCTCTTATGTGTGGCGACAATCTTTTACTGTTATCAACGGTTTGTTACTTGCTCTATGACTATCTACTTGATAATTATCAAGTTCTCGTTATCAACTATTGGACAGAATAAATATTTGTTAATAGTTAATCCTCATTTCTATTCTAAACACATTTCGATAAGGTTATTTTTATTTTAACAATCGCTACATTGAATAATTCTTCATTTCTGTTATAAGAATTGTTAAATCAACAGCTAGAATTTTGTTTTTCTATATTTTTAAAATATAATATTCAGATATGATATAAAAGAATCATCATGGATTATAATGAAAATTGTAAAAATAATTGAATAAACACGATTGTTCTTGTTTTCTTAAGTCATTTGGATTTTTGTCTTGACTAAAATTAATGATAATGAATATTCAAACGGAATGTAGCAATTGTCTTGCTAAATATTTTCTTATGTTTGTTAATCAGCTTCGAAAAATAATTATTTCTTTTTAGTTTCTTTCTCCATGTAATAGTCTAAGTTTTTGGTTCAATGGTGATTTGCTCAAATGGATTATTACAATATTTATCAACTATCCTATCAAATTTTATGATAATGTTCTAGAAACCTAATATTATTTGATTGAATTGAAGAGTCTTTCATAAATCTGTGAATATTTACTTAATATTTAATGTTATTTTTAAGATGAAGTCTCGTCAATCAATGAATATAGTGTTTTAACAATAATATACTATTAAACATCATACAAAGTCGATTCTTGTAGTTTTTAAACAGATTATAAAATGAAAAAAGAAATATTTTCTGTCAAATATTTAAGTATTTTTTCAGTTAAATGATAGAGACTATATAATTTTCGAAACCCTTTTATGTAATAAATCTTTTTCATTAGAATGGCATAAAAGCAGTCTGCTAGATTAAAAACAAACTATCAAATTTCTATTGAAAAGTTCTGAAAACTGATGCGATGGTCGTAAGTAAATAATGAAGGTTAAAATATAAATTGAGATAATAACAACGGTTAAGAGTCATATTATTTCAATTAGATTTTTTCGATCAAGACAAGACCATTTTGTAAAAATAACGAGTTTTATTAAAACTAGATAAAAAGTCTTTGGGATGACTAACTCAGCAAAATAGATGAATCTTATTTAATGTTAATAAATTGCAATAAATAGGGCTTCTTTGATTGAAAACAACCGAATTTCACAATATCTACAAATCATCTATAGATTTGGACATGTTCGTTCCGGATTTCAACTCGAATTTTTAAAAACTCGCCTATTTGTTTGTATTAGATCGGTGATGATCGAAAAATTAGATTCAAGCCTTTCGAATAACCGATCATAGACTCGTATTGTTTGGCCTCGAAAGCTATTAACCAAGTTTTAGAAAATAAATCGTTATGTGATGTTATGTTATATGTTTGTATATCGGAATGGAATTTAATCTGTTTTTTATTTGTTATCAATCCGTTTACGTCTCGCTAATCATATTATAATTAGAAGATAAAAATGAATATAATTTTATTGAAGATTTGCTCATATCTTGATATAAATTATTTCATCTAAACTTAATTAAAATAGAAAAGATCCATTCTACAAATAATAAATGATGATAATTGCATCTCTTTTCTTCATTAACGACAATAAATGGAATGTTTATTTGAATCTTTCAAAGTTTTCCTCTATAAGATTTGGAAATAAATTATAATAAATCAAATCTAATAAGTTTTCAAAATCCATAAATAAATGTTTATTTGTCAAATTAACGAAAACTAATTCCTTAAAAAATTCTAACTTAACAATTTATTCGAAACAAAAACATAAAATTTACAAAAAAAAAAACAAACGAATTTTTCTCACACAAACATCTTAAAAAATATCGAACAATTAATAAATAAATAGATGTAAATTGATATTTAGCAGTCTAAAATAATAATGAGCGAGATTAAGTTTATAAAAATTTTACGGGATAAAAGAAAAGAAAACTCAGGTTTTGTTTTCGTTAAATAAAAGAGCATTTTGTTTTCGTCGTTGTGCTTTTATTTCTTGAAATGCTGAAGATGTTCCAGTTGTTGTTCCACTACTAGGTAATAAACCAGCAGCAACATTTGTATTCGATTCTTTATTAATTAAACCTAATGCTTGTTTCATTTTTAATGCTTCACCTGGTTGAAACCATTCTTTTGGTATCATTGAAAGAAGAACACTTGATAATGAACATAATATTGCCAATATAAATAATGGAGAATATTTTATATTTAAAATATAATGATCAATTACTATATTAATTCAATTAAATAAATAAACAAACTATTCAATAATAAATATAGAAAATAAAACTAACATGATATTGAAGGAATAGCAAGAATGAAAGAAGCCACATTAGCCAATGATGTGTATTTAAACGGAATCGTTATTGGCAATACATGAAATACTTTAAAAAAGAAAAAAAAAATTTAATTTTTTTCGAATGATTCTCTCTTACGAAGTGCACTAATAAATGTAATTATGGTAAGAAATGAATAAACATGGTGACTATAAATTGGTTCAAATCGTGTTATATGAAAAAGTAAAACAAATGGCCAAAGACAACATGTTCCACATAAACATACATTAATCATTACTGTTCGATACTTTGAATTTGTTAAATTTAAAATAAAACCATTCATAAGAATCTATTTAAAATAATAAATAAATTCAATACTTCAAAAAAAAAATTAAAATTAATAAGTTTACATCAAAAATTGTTTTCATTGCAACAGCACAAGTAACCATTGATAAAGCAAATAAAAATTTATTAAAACGAAATCCACTATCATGACTAAGAAAAAGTAAAGCTGATAAAGCAAGTATATGAGCTATTATCTATTTAAAAAACAGAATTTTTATTTATTTAAAATAAATATTAAACAAACTTTATTTCCAATAAATTGTTCATGTAAGAAAATCCATCCCAGAATTTGTCGTAATGTTATTTTAATTGAATATAATATTATTATTTGAGAAGATATAAGTAAAACCATTGAACGAAATATTAAATAACAAGACAAATACCATAGGATACATAATAAACATGTTTTTATTAAATAATCAACAAATTTATTATTTAATGAACATTTTCCATTGTCAAATATTCGAACACATTCTCTACAATAATTAATTAGATATTTTTTTACCACAAAACAAAAAAAAACATACGGATTTTTTATTTAATTAAAAATATCTTCTTTTTCTTTCTAATTATACTTTCTCTATTGAGGATAAGAGATTATTAATGAAATTGGCATCTACAGTAAGATAAGAGATGCTCATCAAAAGAAAACAAAATCTTCTGTGAAAATAAAGATAATTGTAAATGGAAACTAGTTTTGTAAGTTTAATAATTATAAGTTTTATCTTATAAATCTGTTGTTAAAAGAGAGTCCTCATGATGGAAAAAATATCAAGGACGATTATTAATAGAAACATAGTCAAAGAAAAAAAGTAATCTGTTTTTCCATACTACTCTTCATAGTGCTTTAACGCGTGTCTTATAAAAGAAACGTGATGATGCGCAACATTTGCTTTCCGGTTTTTCTCTTCTTACTTTATCGATGACGGATGTTCTGTCAACTAAGCCTATTCTATACATTCAATGAGTAAAGATTTTTAATGAATTCGTCTGACAGATGTTTCTTTTTTTCTTTAGCTTAAAAAGTGACAATTATTCAAATCTGTGTCAAAAAATATTTGATTAATCTTTTCAGGAAATTTTTTTTCGGTTTACAATTAAATTTATTTAATAATGAAATTTTTACCTAAGAAAAGCTGCTCTTGCTCGACCACGTTGTGGACGTTGTCGATATAGAAATAAATGTGTAAATAAACAAATTAAAAATAAAAATAGATTAAAAATCCATATACACGCAAAGAATGAACGAATAGGAGGAATTTCTTCTTCTTCTAATTTTGTTTCATTATTAATTCGAGTTAAATTTGATATTTTATTCATAGATAATGATAAATTTTTTTCTGTTTTATATTTAACAAGTATTGTCGATAACTCAATTGTTGTTATAAGAAGAAAAGCAAAAGTAACAGTTAAAATAATAAATACTAACACATGTTTTATTCTTTCGGATCGTTTTAATTGATTATTAAAATTTAATAAAATACGTGATTGATTTGGATTATGATTGGGTGCTAAACATAATGCATTAGCTGATGTTTGAGACAAACGATGTGATGGAAGTAATCCATTCAATGTATGTGTAACTGCTGATTTTAATGAAGGAGAATTTGTACTCAATGGAGTACCATGAACATATTGCGATTGGAATTGTTGCATCGATATGAAACGAAACGCAACTAGATCAATATTTTTCCTGTGTGTAGTCAGTCATCTAAAAATATAATTAGCTGTAACGGAGTCATTCTAAAACAGAAGAGAAGAAAAAAAAAGCAAGAAGTGACGTTTTCTGGCTTTTTCTATTCTCCTTTTTCTCGTTTCGGTTTGATCTTCGTTCATTTTCTTTTCAGTTGTGATGAAAAACTGAGTTTGCTATAATAATAGCGGCTACGTTTTAAACAAGAAGCGGATGTTGGCAACTATTTTCCTTTCATTGACGTATCGTTTCTCTCTATTTGTTCGCTGGATACAATAATCGACATCAATTGATCCATACAATTGTGCACCATCGAATCTTTCAAATAAAATAACAAGAAAATTAACCTACTTTATATTCAATGTTACTTTTTCATATGCATTATTTTGACAATTAATATAAAAACAAATCACATCAGATTTAGTACAATTTCAACAATATTATTTGTTACTTGTTTGTTTTGAAGAGTAAAAAAAAAGGATTAATTATCTTCGAGGGTATAAAATTTAATTTCAAACAAAATAATTGAACATATCTAAATAAAGAATATATATTGATCATTATTTCGAACAGACATTATACTTTCAGACTAATTTTGCATAGTTAGGATTCTAATCTAAATAAATGATTAATCGTTCTCTTTCCTCTTCATATATAGTGATTCATAAATAAGACTAGGAGAAAAAATTGTCATATCTCCATTTCGTTACTAGCAAATGTACAAATGTTTTGGTTGGTAGTAGAAGGTCATTTTAAAGTTCTTTTTTCATATGAATAATGCAAACAAACTCTATTGTTAATTGATTTTATTTATGCCATTAAAAATATTTAATCGAATATAAAGCAAAGACAATCTATGTGAAACGTTTCATAGGTAAATTTTAGTTGTCATCTGAAATAGTAACAAGAAGAAATCAAAATAAACGTGATGACGAATATTACAGATTGAGGAAATATTCATAACTAGTCAGTTTAAAAGCTGCAATTCCTGTTTCATAATTAAAACGCACAATTAAAGCTCTTTAAAGCAGCAAAACGTTAACTTTTTTTTGCAACAGCCAGTGTTCCATGCTGGATAATTCGAAACATTGTAATCGTAGCTTTCAGCGTAATTAGTTCTTGAACTTTTCTATGAATACATCAATGTAATATCATGCATGAAGCTTTTTTGACTTGTTGTTATTCTCTGAAATGACAACGGAAGCTTATCTATGAGACGCGTCATATGAATTCTCCTCTCTTCATACTTGGTTAAATCCTTTTATTGACATCAACAATATTACTTAACAATAGAGTTTGCTTGCATTATTTATATGAAAAAAGAATATTTAATTCATTTTTACCATCCATCAAAAATTGATACATAGTTTTTAATAGAACCGGAGATCTAATAATCTTTTATCTTAGTTTTATTTATGAGTCACTCTATAAATATATTCCTTGAAATATAAATTTAATTTTTATAGCCATCAGAGACTGAAATGAGAAGATCTTTTGAATTTTCGTCCCGCTTTAGCAAAGCCCTTCTGTATTTTTCTTATTGCTAGTCTCGATCATTATGATAAGATATTTGTTTAATTTTACGAGAGGACTCTTCTCATTCATATACATTGCTGTTGACTCCAGGCTATGCCTCTTCTGTAGGATCACATGAACTATGAATATCCTGAAAATATTTTTCAGGTCCTTAAGCTTATTGCTGTCGAAATATTGCACGTTTACATTAGTTTTTTAAATGAATACCGTCTTTTCCTCAGAACAATTGGAAAAACTAATTGGCAAATTTTGACTTGAAACTTTGCATAGAGTTAGATCTTTATAAAATTAGTTTATTGTGAAAGTTTTAGATCTTTTGATTTGCTTTTATCCTTAAATAAAACCATTGAATCTACCATTATAGATAGTGAGTATCAAAATTATTCAACAAGGTCTATTTTTGAACGTTTTTTCGCTACCGTAAGTGTTAAAATTAATCTAAATAGTCAGTAGAATAATGAAAATAGTTTGGAACAAGAATATGAAGAAATAAATTTTTTTATCGAGTTCACAAAGATAGGATTTCAGAAAACCCAAATCCTAGTTTTTCAATACTTAGAGAATGTATATATAAATTTGTTTACACTACACAGAACGATACAGCAAACAATTTTCTACATAATGACCCATCTTCAAGTTGTCTGGGGCGTTTCTTGGTTAACATACAACAATTTGACTGAAGGTAAAAAGAAGGTTTTCTCTATAGGAAATTGAAAAAAACGACCTTAGGAGCTTCAGTTAGTCTAGTGTATCTCAGCTAAAGAACATCATAGAGAGCTTGAAGACCTCGCATTGTGTAGAGAATTGTTTGCTCTAGCGTTATGTATAGTCTAAATAAAATTATATATACACTGTCTAGACGCTGAAAAAATAGCCGTTTACTTTTGTGAGGAATCTGTCTTGAGGCATTTGAAAATAATTTTTATTTCCTTATATTCATTTTGAAAACAATATTCTGTATTGAAATCACTGTTTCGATTCTTTCTAATACTTACAGTAGCCGAAAAAAATTAAAATAAAACTTGTTGAATATTTTTGGTACCTATTGTATGAGCGATGTAAACGATATGCTTGTGCGAAAGCTGTATTTTAGGATAAGAACAAGGACAAGATCTGAAACATTCATAGTGAACTATTCTTGTTAATGACTGCCTATATGCAAAGTTTCGAGTCAAAATTCGAATTTCAATCTTTGCAGTATTCGTGAGTAGGACTACAGCGTTCTTTTAAAACCTATAAAAATACAACATCTCGGCAGTAATAAGCTGTGCGCCTGAACTATTTTTAGGGTAATTATTCATAGTTCGTTTGATTCTACCGAGTGCACATAGCCTAGACTGAAAAGCAATTCATCAGTTGTCAGACTTTTCTCATTGTGTGAAAGAGATGTTCCTGAAATGATTATTCAAGAAAAAATTCAATATTCAATAAATAAATATGTATTTATTTGCCTGATATACTATTTTAGATGTCAATGAGCATTTGTACCCACTAACTGTTTATCTAATCGACTGACAATACTGAGAAAGATATTTTCGAAAGACAAAAAAGCCGTGCAACTTAAAAAATGTATCATGAAAAAGGCATTCCATTGATCTGTCTACAGCACATGTTCGAAGTAGTTGCCACAATGTTTCCGTACGAAGCCTCGTCTTTCTAATCATTGCGTGAAATATTTTTTCAGGTTCAATAAAAGATATAAAATATGCACTCTTGTTTATTGGTTTGATTATAGTTGTTCATAATTCAACGGAAAATTTCTGGGCGCTCAAGGTTTGTATACCTCTTTAGTTTGATATTATTACTGATTATGAATTGTATACTTACCACATCAATATGATACCAGAATCAGGATGAAAATCCTTATTAAAACAAGAGAAGAAAATCCAGAGACTTGAGAAATCAGAAAAAAATCATTAAAATGATGAAACGGACATATTCATCAATTAAATTCTATGATTCTGATTAAACCTAAAATTCATTGCATTGATTGCATTAAAATGTCTCTTTCAATTAATAAAGTTGAAATGCATCAAATTTTATACTCACTTCATCACCTGAAAAGGACATTTTTGTCGTGTTTCTGATAAAAAAATTTGCGAAAATCATGAAGTTTTTCGGATTTTTAAAGTTCATGGAAAATGTTCCCAATGCTTTTAATATATATGTCAATAAGAAGATTAAAGATGTTTGCCATGTTTTGTATCATAGCTGAGCCCTGGTTTACTATATGCCGCTTTGTACAGCATGTATTAATGATATCGACACTTTCATTAAATATTTTAAATTGTAAACAAAAAAATTGATCAAACTAACAAGAATCTTAGCCAACAAGTTCTGTGAAATTACATTTCGTCAGCGTGGATGCGATGAAAAAGAGTTTTCTATTAATTATGTAAAAGCAGGAAATTTAAAAACTTTTAGTTCATTGGTTTTGTGATAATATGTCATACTTTTTATTGTTGAACTATATTTAAGATAGACGAAATATTTATCCTAATCGAAGAATTTCGCCAATGTAATAACCAAGAATGTTTACTTGATAGGTCTTGTTTGACATAAAAAAAAGTGCAACTTCGTATCGAATATCATGAATATTACCTAATATATTCACTAAGGACAGAGGACCACACATCTAAGGCCTTCATCATCTACATACATATTGATATGAACAATAATGATCTAAGGAAGCATCCTTTTCAATTGATAAAAACTTTTCAATTAATTCTACTTTTCTATACCATTATTTTTCGTTGCTTAACAAACCACTTCTTATTTTCTTATGAATTTAAACTATATATAATATCCTAACAAAACCAAGAATCCGAGTCCGACGAGAGCATTTTCAACCATCCCTTATTGGATTTTTAATAAATCTCGCTTAATACATGACAATATCTTGATTACACGATTGAAAAAAAATCTCTTAAAAACAATGCAGTCATCTAATAGTTTGTTTTTTAACTTGATATTGAAAATTGGTTGTTCGCAAACAACAATCGTATAAATAGTAGATGTAGCTCAACCAACTACTATTATACATCTTATAATCATTTGTATTAGTTATAGATAGCATCAGTGGTACTTTCATAGGTATAATGTGAGATGTAGTCTCCTAAGAGACAAAAGTATCTGATTCGTTTATTGTCTTCAGTTGTATCTTAGAGAAAATTATAAGTCTGAAATTTTCTTTTGTGGATGTAATGCTTTAACGAATGAAACCACTTGCTAAGATTCGAATAACGTTTTTATAAGCTACAAGTCTTGAAATATGAAAATTGTGTTTCGACAAATAAATTTTAATTCTATATATCTAAAACGATCACGATGCAAAGTACTGACTTCTGATGGATGCGTTGGGAAAAAGAAGCATTATACTTGATTTCTTCCACAGATCAGTCATCTAGATGAAAAGTCTCCAGCAAAAGAAATGAATCGTGATAATAGATATTATAGTGGACTGAAGAATATCGATAATTCGTTTTTTGAGCGAACCAATTAAACATGAATAAACATGCTTATCTTTTATCGACTAACTCTGTACCACTTATAAATAAATCTGCATTTTTTGAAAAACATGAAATATCAGAAAAATGTCTAACACAGACTACAGTATAGAGCGATCTTCAAAAATATAAAAACTATAGCGAACGAACACGAAGATTGTTTTCATGAATAAATTTCTCAAATAACAAAAAACTTGTCCATCTTCGCACATAATATATAGTAAAGCAAAAACATCTCCTTTAAACATAACATCGATTATCCAGTATATATACCTTTTCTCTCCATGGATATTTACATGATGAAATTCTACCAGAGAGAAACCACGGAAATGGATCTTAACCTTGTTATATTAGGTCTCGCCTACGAAAAAAATAGTCTCTGACTGTGGAATCCATCCTACTTTGCCCTCTAATAGAAATAGAAATATTATGTTAACAACAAATAGTCAATTTTTCACCCGAGAAAAAACACAATACACCAGTTATTAAACTTCAGTTTGAATATTAGTTAGAACAAACAATGGATTAATTAAACTATTTCATATTAGTATGTATGTAAATTAAAAATTAATTCGTAACAGTAAAATATTTCAAAAAATTCTTTACTTAAAATGATTATCGATATATAATTAACACCGATATGAACTTTGATTGTCATAGTTCTTTTTGTTTGAGATCACATGCATATGATGATATTTTGTTTTGTAGAAACTCCTCTCTTATTTATGTTTTACGGTGAGCATCTTTTTACCATTGAAATTCATTATTTTTACGAATAATTGTTCTCAATGTTGAATAAGAGGAACATCAAAGAAAAAGAAAATTTGATCTTCATTAATGTGAAAACTCACGATATCTTTTCTTACAAGGAATGAGGTAGGCCAATGGCGATATTTAACACCAGTTCAACTTACACGGAAAAATTTTTCCCACTAATATTATTTTTTGAATTCATGGATTATGAATATTGATAATTTTTTTAATTTTATTGATCATTAATATTCACCTATTGTTATTATAATTATTTAAATTCATTATTATTGTTAGAATAGATAATAGTGATTTACAATTTTTATTTATACTGTTTATATGGATTATTATCGGGTACTTACCAGTCAAATGTGAAAGCTTAAAAAAGCGCATGTAATTACACAAAAAATGCAGCGTACAGATGAGTGATCTGCTCATACATGGTACGTGTGTCAATGCGAATATAGTTTACTCTGTGAGGCGTGCACACTTATGAAAATTTGCTCGTGTGCATTTATGCTAATAATTCTGTCAAGCATTCCAAAAAGTGAATAAAATTTCTGGATTAAGATAGGCTTGTTATGAAGAAAAGTGATTTGATTCAAACAAAAGTGAATAAATATAAGTCGAAGAGAATACGTAACAGTTACATGGATCAGCGTCTAAAATCTAAAATAGCTGAATTTGTATGTCGACAAAGCATCGTTTGGATGATACTTTTCATTAATACGAAGTTTTCACGTTCATATGGTATATTTGGCAAAGTTCTAGCCATCCTGCAAATGCATGAAAATAATACTTTGACATTAACTTTCGAGCTACATATCTTGTATAAGCGAGCTGAAGTATTGTATGCGAGTGCTTGCAATAAGAATCATGCATGATATAGCGTACTATGTCAAAAACATTACAAAAACTGTGATTGTATGCACGCAGTTGTCAGATGCGTGCCTATGCATGGGCTACTGGTTTGCATTTATGCGAAGAAATTGCTACTATTTCAGATAACTTGCATGTTCGTGCATTTCATGCAGTGACTAGGAAAATATCTTGCACGTTACCAAAAGTTTCAAAATTTTCTGCATACATACGCGTTTTTAAACTTTCGAGTTTGACTGAATTCTACACGATATATACCGCTTATCAGTTGAAATGAACAGAATATACATCAACTAATGACAAAAAGAGGAAAGAAGAAAAACTCAATTGGTGCATTATGTAAACCATTAAGCATAAGTGATAATGAAATAAATGATTGAACTACATGCGTAAACAGTACATATAAACAACGAGACATGTATGCTTAAGCGTCAGTCAATAGTCACAAGCATTTTTATTTTCACCTATGGGCGGAACGCTGCTACTCTGTACTTGTGATATTATAGTGATTGTCTAGCGTACACAGTGGATTAAAGCGTAAACCATCAATAGTGGTCCCAGAAACATAACGATTTCAGAACACATTTATATTTGTATTCGTTCATACCGGCTAATCATGAAACTATACTAAGTTACACATGATTCGTATTGTCGTTTTATACATGTCATTTGGCGTATGTATGGGTAATCCGATAATTCCAGTATGGAAGGAAACGTAAAGTACATACAGACACGAACCATGCAGAAATAAAAGATATGCTCAAACAGCAGAACAAGTTCAACATTAATAACTGGACTCATACAGGTCTACTCATTACTCTGTTAATGCTAGGGCTAATCGTAATGACAATACGCTGTTTATTATGTACTTGTTACCTATCAGCACTGATTTTAGCCCATAGGATGCATGGAATACAACAAGCAGCGCATGCTCAAATAGATCAACAGATACAGCAACAGTAGTTCTTACCGTTCATTCTACAAAACTATCAAGCTTGTACAATATATTTACAAACAATAAGTTCTTTACCATAAAATAATCGTGATTAACAAAAATAGTAACAATGCATGAAATTAAATTTGAGTTATATCAAGTAAAAAAAAACACAATGAATATATGAAACAACAGTAGGTACAAAATCAACAGAAACTAAAAATACTGAAATGAATAAAAATCTGAACCATGAAATCAGAGATCTTAACTCGAACTTAATAAGTTGAGGTAAATAGATATTTTGCTGTTTTAATTTCTTATTTTAAAAGTATTCTTACAAAACAACCAACTACCGTTGTACTTATGGATGTCGTGCCAAATCTTTTGTCATTAGTCGTCGATGAAGTAAAAGTTGCTGTTAAAAAAAGAAACCAATGACAACAACAGGTACCAAAAATTCATTTTAAAACTTTATACAATCCTTACACACTAAATACTGTAATATTTAGAAAAAAACAAAAATGAAAATCTACAAGGCAGTACAAGCCGTTATATATAAATTGGCTGTATACAGTCATTCGAACAAATATATATACGGTACATCTTAACTTCATTCAACACCCTTGAAACTAATGACGTTATACGTACGTCCTCTTATAATAACTGTAATGTTCAATACCTTTACTACATCGCTTTATACAGCACATACTTTAAGTAAATATTCGATATTGTGTGTGGCCCTTCAATCTAGATTAAATTTACAACAGCAGTGTAAGACGACCGATCATGCTAATGAGAACCAGCAGCAAAATGATAATAAGAAACAAGGTTTAATCAACGCTATAGTTAATCACAACAACAAGATAAAGAACGTCGACAACAAATTCGAGTTTATCGTCAATAACTACGCTAATTGAAGCCATGCGAAGGAAATCATGGAAAAAACAAAAGGAATACAAAAGCGTGTATGTGGTATCCCTCTTGCGCATCGATCTAGGCGAGAACTTTTATTGGTGACTGTTAGTTTTAGTGCACTAGGGTAAATCCTAATCAAAATCGGAAAGAAATGTGTCGGACTCAGTCAAATACAAACCATTCGTGAACTAGCAAATGAACATCAAAGTAAAGTACCTTCCATCAGCGAACAGGTATAAACGTCCAGAAACAATGCTAATGTGATAGTCGATGTAGCAATCGATCATATACAGCAACAACCAAACAAGCACAACAAACAGTTGAACAATATGATGCATAGACTGGAGCATAGTTCTTCTTAGATCAATAATCCGGTTTATGTTAAACAAAAACGAATTGCGTCATGTGTGCATGTATCTATAAGAAGTGAAATTGTCACTTAGTTAGATACTACTATGTCTCTATTGAGTCTTGAGAATCTCTCTTGAAGATGTCTTGTTGTTCTCTTTTTTTCGCTTTTCATATCTTCAAGATTGCTTTACGCTTCACTCTTTTGATATGACTGCTTCTGTTTTATCTTTCTGTGCCCTTGTTTTGATTTTTGTTCGTTTGTTTGTCTTTCCTTTTTTCCACATTTGGTCTTTTGTGTATCTTATTCTATCTGTTAGCTCTTATCTTTTTCAATTCAACTTGCACCTGTTACAAACCGTCTTTAAGCTCTATTGTCCTTTTAGGACCGTCATGGTCATAGGGCTAATAATGCTTAACTAAAAAACTTAAAATGAAGAGTTAGCAATTAAATACAATTTTACTCAAGTGCATTTTCAACCAATGTGACTCAGCCATGAGTCAAGCGATTGGATTGCTATTACACAAGGCAGATAGAAAATTCAAATCGCACGGCCTAGTGGAATTTTTGATAAATATCTTCTTGAACAGTAAATGTACTGAAAATGATGTGATTCACTATATAGAAGCAGAACAAGGTATTCAAGTTATTCTCAACGACTAAGCAAAAGAAGTTCTAATAAAATTAGCACATGTAGATACTGAATATCATCGAAATCAAACTTCAAAATTCAGTTGCACAAAAAAAGTAATTTATGCTTTTAAAGTGTTTTTTTTAGAAAATCAACCATTGACGTATATTTTGTTGATCTACAAGCTCTTGATTGTGATATTAATGATCTACTTCGATTGCCAATTGCTGAAATATATCAAGTTTGTTTTTTAATATTATTGAAAATAAAATCCAATTTTCTTTCTAAATAAATGTGTTTCTCGTAGATAAAATTGCATGAAGACATTGAGACTGATTTTTGTTTTTGTAGAGAAAACGGTAGGTTCAATTGTGAAAATTTTAAACAAAATTTTCAGGATATTGCACTTGAATCTATTCTATACGATACTCACCACGAACCATGTAGCATTGGACAAGGTTTAGATGCACAGACAAAATACTTAATTAAGAAAATATGTTTAAGTTGATAATAGATTGTTATTCTTGAACATAAATTAACTATGTACTCAAGTTATTCAACTATTCTTCATATTCATGCAGTTATTGCTGAAGTTCAATTAAAAAAGTTATTGACGTTCATTGAGCATGAAACCAGTAAAACAATTGAAGAGCATCCGAAATTTATAAAACAAGTTCAAGTAGAATTAGCAAGAGTTAAACTATCACAAGCCAGACAAATTATCTGTACGGCAGCATTTCAGCGTTCGCTTTAACTTGATCGATTTACATTAAATGATGTATTCTTTCTAATAATAGATGATATTTAGCAAAGTTCTCATACGACCCCGACAATATCATCATAACCTTCATAAAATAATGAGATGATATTTTTAGACGATATAGAACAAACTAAGTTAATTGATTGTCTGTGAAATAATCTGAGACTTGATGCATCAGTTTATCATTGGCAATTATCTTTTTCTAGTTTCATAGAAGATGCTCAGATATAGAATGATCTTATAGACCATTATCTTCCACGAATCAAAGACAAGAGTCATTAATTTTACAATTCAAAAAAAGTTCTAAAGGCTTAAATATATTTATTGGAATATTTTCATGGATAATAAACGAGGAATTGATGAAAAAAACGGAACTGATATGCTCGTTTAATTAAGTCTATTGTTCCAACCAATATGGAAAAGATAATTTATTATTCATCGATCATAAAATATGATTCTCATCCATGATCAGACAAATTTTTTAAACTTCTTTGAAATTCACCTTTACTCTCAAATTCAATAAAATATGATATTGATTTTTGACGAAAACTATTTTCTTCAAAAAAAATCACGTATAGCAATCGAAAAATATTCTTTTTGTCCGATTCTCTATAGATGATTATTCAAATAAGCCAACATAATTTAACTTCAAAAAGTTTTGAAACAAATAGAAAACGTACTTTTTTTTTATTCCATCGGAAATTTTATTGAAAAAATAAAGCTCTTGTGCACTTTCTAAAAGTAATCAATGAAAATATTCGTTCTAATTAAAAGAGTTTATGGATGATGGATATTCATCTATGTGAATTGATCGGCAATTGAAAATCGAATATGTTTAAAGTGTAAAAAGTGTTTGAATGTCCAATATCTAGACCGTACATTTAATTGATATAGATAGGATCAATCAATCAGAAATAACAGAATGCGCAATGACCAATCGATAAATTCCCTTTGGAATATTTGAATCGTTCGATTATTTCTCATTTGATTCAACTATTAAATTATGTTACTTTATCTTTTCCTCTTAAATATTAAACAAAAATAAAATTTAAAACATTTTGTTTTATTTCTATATAACAATATTTTCAAAAGAATTTTTTTAGATTTTTTCAGATAAAAAAAGACATAGAACATGTTTCGCACGTTTCTCTGTATTGTTGTTCAATTTTTTCCTGTATGAACAGATTAAATTAATTCTTTCATCGACTATTTTAATAATCTTCCATTTTTCTTTTATTTTTCATTTGACGTTTTTATATTTCTGCTTCAATACTCTATAAGAAAGGCAAATGAAATGAGATTCATACTTTTTTTCCTTTTTTTTATTTAATGTTAATCATAATATTATGTTATCTTATACAGTAGAGATTTCATTATCGAATGAGTATGTCTCGTTGTCTTATTCATTTTCTCATTCAATTCTATTAGAGAACTAACTGTAATGGCTTGATCAAATTAAATACATCGAGACAAAAAAAACAAGATTAGGGTCACAACGACCAAAGTCGCGTTGACATTATTGTCTCTTTGTCTATTGCCTTTTTTCCAATACGAGTGGAAGAAAAAAAAAGAAAGAAGAACCGTTAGTGTGATTCGAGCGGCGTCATTCATTGCATAATATGCTAATAGAAGTCATCGTCGTCGTTCATCGTTCACAAGTCATTTCCATAATTTAAAAAATCAAACGACACATCGTCACATATCCAAACAGACAGACAATGATCATCACTACATTTTCTTTTTTTGTAAGTTTTTTTTTTCTTTTCTTTGATAATCAATTCATTGATAAATTCTTATTATCCTTATTAAATAGTATTATTTATCAATAATAATGATGGCTATTGGTTCTCCTGTATCATCAATATTATTGAAACGTTTAAGAACACATAAAACAATTCAATTTCAATCAAAATTGAGTTCACCAATTGAAAATAACGTCAATGAAGGTTCAGCATTTCATTTAACCTGTTCATTTTTATCAAATTTTGATAAAATCGATATATATTGGTTTCATAACGGAACTTTAATTGAATCATTTATTTCAAAAGTATTTTGTCTTCTTTCTTAGTTGAAAAAACTTTTTTGTAATATTATTTTTGTTTCAATTAGAAAAATTTGGAAGAAGAAGATGATGATGTTGAAGATTCTTTTTTGGGTGTTTCAATTATATCAACAATAAATATAGAAAAAATATCATTTGATATGAATGGCTCTTATCAATGCGTTGGAGTATATCAACATATTCATGTTCAACACACATTTCATGTTCATGTTAATACAAGCCGTAAATTTCTATTGAATATTAAAAAAAAAAAATCATACTTTTACTTATTTCTTATTAGAGAATAATTCTTCGATGAAAAATTCTTCTATAGATTCATTTATTACTGGTAAGTTGAGTTGGTTTTCAAGTTGAATGTATATATATATATTAAGAAATTCTAGTTCATACATCTCAAGCTTTATTTGAACCTCGCAATTATGTATCATTAATGTGTCGTTTTGCTTCCGATCGAAAAGATGAATGTAAAACAAAATGGTTTAATCCATATGATAAACCATTAGATACATTTAATGAAACAACAGATTTAATTTTGCAAAATGCTACTTTTGATGATTCAATGGGTTTATATACTTGTCGAATTTGTTGTTCAAATCAATGTCAAGAATTAACATCTTTTGTTTATCCAGTAAGAGTTTCAATTAATATTTCATTTTTAGTTTTTTTTAACTAATTTATTTATTTTTCAGGCTGAACAAGAAAGATAAGTAAATATAAAAAAAAACATTTCTCTATTTAAAAGAATTCCTTTTATGTAAATCTTTGTCTGTATATTTGTTTCTACTATTGTAGTATTATCTCTCCTTTCTTATTCAAGAAATAAAATAAGAACAGATTTAGAAAACAAAAATTAATCAAGAATAATAAAAAATTTTTTTTTTTTTATTCATAAAGAGAACAAATAATTGATTTATCATGATGACTTAACAAATCCAAATAAGAATATTAATTTCTAATTGATTTTCTTAATGTAATATATAAGCACCAATATGTTCAATCAGGTTTTTATTTAGATAAAAATCATTCTATTGAACTAAGATAGACATTAAGATATAGTGACTAAAATATTTTCAATTATTAATTAATATCTATATTTAATTTACTTTTTACATTAATCAATTCATAAAGAAAAAATATTTTTTGTATCAGTATTAAAATAAACCAAAATTTAGTCTTTTTGAAAAGATTCTTGTAAGAAAAAAAAAAGCATATCATGAAAGAGTATATCCTGATCACAGTTAGCTAAGTTTAAATGGATCTACATCAGAAAAATTCATTTTCAAATCAATAAATCAATTTAATCGATATTTATTTATCAAAATCAAATTTTTATATTCGAATTTATTTAAGAGAAACTTGATAGTTTTAATTGAAAATTATTTCTAAATTTTTTTTCTATATATAGAATAATAAAACTACTTCGATGATAATATTTTTTTCCCCTTCAGATTACTATCTTAGGTCACTTTGTTCCGTTTTCTACTCCAGAAATCAATGCAGAAAACCTTGACAGTTATTTCTTCTGGGAATCAATTTATCACTCGGTCAAAATAACAACAAATAATGGAATAGAAGTCATTTCAAATAGATAATTTATGGATAAGTGCTAGATGACAAATAACCAAGATTTTTTTTCAAGGTTTTATCAAGTTCATGGTGACATGTGAAAGAAACATAAACGATTAAATAATTATGATTAACATTAAAAATGTATTCATTTTAATTGGAATAAAATAAAAATCCAATGTTTTTTTTTAATAATCTATTATCGAATCATTTTCTATTTATTCCCTGTTTTTTTTGTTGATTTATGTTAGATGAATTCTTCCGACAAATAAAATAGGATATTAAGTCATTGTTCAAAACAATTTCACAGCAAATAAATAAAATTGAAAGAAATCAATTAAAACAGAGAAATTAGAAAATGCAGTACAACTGTTAGATCTTGAAATCATTTTCGAAACTTCTATTCAATTAAACATTCAGTTTTCCTTGTTTTTTTTATTATTCTTAACAGAATAATGAATCTGTCATGAGAGAGTAAAAATCAAGAGACAATATTTTGACAGATTCAAATGCTACAACTGTCACTAGAAAATCATCTCAACTGAACATAATTCAATCAAGACAAACAATAATCAAAAATAATCTCGCCATATAGTTATATATAAACACTGATAAATCGAAGATGAATTATCAAAAGAACCTGTTATAATTACGCATCATGCTCGATTATTATGATCTATTTTCTCACTAATATAGTTCATTAACAAGTGTTTTTGATTGTATCTGACGAGGTGACGTTTTCAAGCAATCAATCGCTTTTGAATTCGGATTCTGTACATAAGACAGACTTCAATGAAATATATGTATAAAAATACAAAAGGATAAGTTCTCTTGAATCTTTTGCGCAGATTTACTATAGGCATTTTACTGGAATTTTAGCCTCGGGTATGACATGTATCAAAAACTAGTATGAAGATATTTCAATCTGATAATGTACCTAGAAAGAAGTCTGATTGCCAGTAGACTATCTTGAAAATATCGGCTCAAAAAAATGTTTTCTGTCTGAAATATGAAAGCCTGCAAAATCACCGATATTCTATAAAAGATGCGAGAATTTTCGTTTTTTTGAACTTTCATAGCACTGGAGGGTAACGTTCTTTTAAGTGAAAATTTTCAGGATAGTCTACTTATAAATAGACCTGTCTATAGGTAATATTCCTGGTTGAAATACTTTTATTCGAGTTTTTGGTGCATATCATACCACAGACTAAAATTCCAGTACACAGCACCTATATCTTTGAACAGAAATCTCAAGAGAATTTATCTTTTTTTGAAGTTTTTCATATTTCAATAGAGTTTACTTTATACAAAGAAGCCGAGTTCAAAATTGATTGATCAGTTCAGGATGTTCTCTATTAAAATACTAGATGAACAACCAGTTAGTTCACCAAATTCATGCAATTCCATTATTGCAACTTATTTATATTTATTTTAGTAATCAACAAATCTATGAGCAACTGTTCAAAGTGACAAGTGAACGTATATACGTTATGATTCACAAAGGCTTATGAGACAAACAACTCGATCTTGCCAATGTAGGTATTTCATTATTCACTACTTCGTCCATCTCATCTTGACAATTCATTGTTTCCTACATGAACGATGGCAATGGTATCCTCATTTGGTCATTCCTCTCGACTTTCTCTTCGAGACGCTGTGCCACATAACTTTCGTTCGTTCGAAGTGAGCCAGTTGATAGATCTAATTAGAAATTATTAGGAAAATTTTTAAGCACTTGAACGAAACATATGAACAAAGAGACTAGCGAATACACAAGATGAAGTAGAAGTAAAACGAGAAAACTATTTGAGGTCTGCATCAAAACCTTTCAAACATCGTTGCATTACTTAATATATACTCCTGTAAGAAATTGTTCGACATATTTCAAAAGTAATTTCCAACGTTGATGAAAACACTAAAGAATTGTTAGATAAAACAATCATTATTATAGAGGGCCAAGTTGAATTATTGTAGAGAGAAGTTGACATAAAAGATAAGCAATCAGATGAAAATGATGTTTTGACAGAAAAAATAACGATAGGTAAAACAAATCAATTTGTCTACTAACATAATCGATGAATATGCTTCACCCAAATACGTCCAGCTGTTCTGATGTTTATAATATAGCTTTAAACTCTGTTAGAAACATTTAAAAGATTTGAGGTAAACAATATCTCAAATAAGGATTACCAAAGAAATGTTCGGCTTCTGTCAGAATGTTTCTCGTCCTCAATTTCCTGCAATATCATTAAGCAAGAAAAGGATCACAATGACCAGAATGTGTTCACAGTAAAAAAAAAAAATTAGTTAGTTTCCTTAATTTTTATGGTGTATAGAGACTGAACTCGAGAAGATTAGAAGTTCTTGAAATCATTAATAAATTTGATGTATCATTTATCATGTGCACGAAAGTAGGAGAAAAATGACACACCAAATCAATACCAGACTTTAATATATTTTACGAGTTGGCTAGAAATGAAAATTAAGGAATAAAAATAAGTGTCAAAATAAAAATGGATAGAGTAGTGATAGACACCGTAAGATCTGTCAAATATCTAAACTGGATCACAAAAGTTGAAGATACTCTTAGTATTTTGTCGATTTTATCGTTATCAAGAAGCAGCAACAATTTTCAAAAATATACTATTAGATATGGAATTCAACGGACTATATTATAGTATACAAGAATTTTTTGACAAAGTATTAATTATAATGATTTAATAATTTTTTTTATGAATTACTAACTAGAGACATGCTTTGTCAGAAA
Source organism: Rotaria sp. Silwood1 (assembly GCA_905250075.1). Lineage (NCBI taxonomy): Eukaryota > Metazoa > Rotifera > Eurotatoria > Philodinida > Philodinidae > Rotaria > Rotaria sp. Silwood1. Next base: position 154,603 of record CAJNOP010000212.1, read on the forward strand.
TTTATATCTTCAAGTATACTATTATGAATAGTTATTACCAAACAAAAATACAATGTTATTCAATTTTCGATGCTCTTTTTAACAGTATACTTGAAGATTAAAATCTTTAACAAAATATATCTCTAGTTAACAATTAATAAAAATTATTAATTAATAATATTATATTGTTATAATTAACACTTTGTCAAAAAAAATTTCCGTATATTGTAGCCAGTTCGATTCTACATCTAATGATATATTTTTGAAAATCGTTTCTGTTCTTTTGGTAATGATATGATCGATGAAATTCTAAGTGTCTTAAGCTCTGCTCTGCTAGAGAAAAAATAAAGGTTCCTTCTTATTGTTCACACTACAATCAATTAGATCAGAGACAGATAATCTGTGTGGATCTTGATTCTGACTTTATATATCACTCAAAATAACTACCTCCTTTCTTCTCATAGAAAACACTGAAATAAAGTGTCTTTGACTTGTATGGCCCAGTTTATATCTTGTACGGATTAAAATAACTGTATTTTCAACAACAAAAACAAACGAAAAAAGTTACTATTTTCTAGATAATCCGATATTATCTATAATCTGGATACATCAAAAATAACTTTGGCGAAAACTTTATGAGGCGATAAAACCAGCATATGAAGATCTGAAGGTGGTTTTTTGTGTTCATATTTGAATTAAACATGGATGATAACCTTTGATGCAACAGCTATCAATGAGAAAACGATTATGCAGTTGAAAAAGTTTCTTCGTTCGAATAAACTTGATCATTGTGTGATTATAGGTTGTGTCTTTCGTCATTGAGCAAGTTTTATTCATGTATAGAATGAATGAATGATAATTTTTTTTCTGTCAGCATGTTTTTATTTGTTCGTGTCTGGTTATAAAAGGATGTTCCATGTAGAAGATAAAAGGTTAAACAAAAGACAAACAAACCTGGGTTCTTTTCAAAGACAAAACACATTGGAAAACACATACAAACAAATCGTGCAGAAAAAAATAGCAAGGAAAAAAAAAACGAATAGTCACTGAATTTGATTTATTCACGAAGTATTCCGATGTTTGATAAATGTGACAATAGCAAGAGTAGTAAAGACAGCTGTACCTATAGCAATATATGGCCACCAACTGTTATTTGTATTATCAATCTTAATTAAAAAAAAAAAAGCAAATAATAAAATTGAATAAAATTGAATATGAAATAGTTGTAAACCTGATTAGTATTATTTATTTGACGTTTTTCTGTTTTTGGTCTAAACATACGTTGATAAATTTCTTTTTCATTTTTTTGATAATTAGCCAATTTATTTTCACAAATTTGAATCATTTCATTAACTTTTTCTCTATCACTAGCTGAATTTGGATTTCCTTTTTGAATTTGTATAAATAATTTTAATGGTTGAATAGCTTTATCATATAAACCTAATTGAAAAAAAGCTTTTCCTTGTCGAAATAAAGCTTTAACATTTTTTGGATCATGTTTAAGAACATTTTCAACAGCATGTAAACAAGCATCATATTTATTTAAAAGTAAATTAACTTGAGCAACATTATTTTCTACTTGAATAAAAGCATCATTTAATATAGATCGTTGATCTTCATTAAATGAAATTAATATTGGATTAATATCTGTATCTAAAAAACGAAGAGCACCATTATAACATTGAAGAGATGTTAAATAATCTTGACGACGATAATGAAAATTTCCCATTTGTCGTTTTTTATCTCCCCAATAAAGTCTTTCATCAATTGATAATTTTTGAACATCAGGTGGACTTTGCCAATCATGTAATTCTAATTCAATTTTCATTCTATAGGAATTATTTGAAGATACAGGTGGAATTTGTTTTTCTAGACAACCAATATCACCATAACAATGTCGAATATCACTATCAATTAAAGCACATTCACCACGATCCATTGTTTGAACACATATATCAATTGCTTGTATTATATCACCTTCACTTGCAAAAAATCTTTCATTTGATACATTTTCAATCAAATGAATATTTGAAGTTAAATTATCAATTAATGATAATTTATATGAAACTGTTACCATTGTACTACGTGTTGGACGACTATTTAATTCACCTTTAACTATTGTCTAAATAAACAAAAAGAGTTTTTTTTTTTCTTTAATTTTATTATTTTTTTACTTGTTTAAGTAAAGTTTTATTTCCAAGAATATCTTCAAATTCTGATGAAATCAATTTACTATTTGATAACAATGATTCTTCTTCTTCTTGTTTATTTAAATTATTTGATTTTCTATCAAGTTTTTCTTCAATGTCTGTTGATGTTTTAGTTAAATTTGTAACAATATTATCCAGAATATCATTTTCATTTTTAATAGTTATATCTTCAGTTGATTCTTTTTCTAATTCAATTCTTTCACTACTTAAATCATTTGAATTTTCTTCTAATGTTTCACTTACAACATCCGATAATAAAGATGATTTTAATGGTATATTTGTTTCTTCATTTTTATAATTATCTTCATTTGTTTTTTCAAATTCAGTTAAATGATCATTATTAATTAAATTTGATTCCAATTTTATTGACGAATTCTTCGTTTCATCGACTGGTCGAATATCAATTTTATGATAATCTTCATTTATTTTTTCAGATTCTACTAAATCATGATGATCCATCGAGTTTGATTCAACCTCTATTGAAGAATCATTTGTTTGATTAACTATTGATTCAACTAAACCAGTATCATTTTCATGATGATCTTCATCTACTTTTTCAGGTTCCATTGATGGACTATTATCAGTTGAACTTGATTGAGAGTCTATTGAAGAACTATTTGTTTGATCGTGGGTTGATTCATTTAAAGGAACATCATTTTCAGGTATTTTTTCAGATTTATCCAATAGAAGATGATCAGATAAATTTGATTCAGATTCAGTCGAAGAATTATTTGTTTGATCAACTGTTGATTGAAGTAAAGGAATATCGTTTATATTTGTTTCGACATTTGTTGCTGTTTGATTAATTGACAATTCAACTGAAGAAGATTCATTTATTTGATGATCCTGATTCGATATTTCCACTTCTGTTTCAATATGGTTATCAATTGTTGATTCTGATGGAATAATATCTATTTTTTGTTTATCATCATCTAATTTTTCAGATTCATTTAATGAACTATTATCATTTGAACTTGATTGTGATTCTATTGACGAATCAGTTGTTGCATTCAGTATTGGTTCAACTATAGGAATTTCATCTTCATTTACTTTGTTAGATTCATTTAAAGGACTATTATCAGTTGAATTTGATGTTGATTCTATTGATGAATCGTTTGTTGAGTCAACTGAATGAACATTATTATCTACTTTTTCAGATTCATTTGAAGGACTATTATCATTTGAACTTGATTGTGATTCGGTTGAAGAATTATTTGTTTCGTCAAGTATTGTTTCTGTTGGAATAAGATAACTTTCATGATGATGTTCATATGGCGTTTCAAGTTCTGTTAAAATACGATTATCATCTATGGTTGAGTGTGTGACTGTTGAAGATTCGTCATTATGATGATTAATTGATATTTCATTAAGTTCTGGTTCAGCTGAAGGAATATCATCATCATCAGATTGACGTTGTGATCTAGATAAAATTCAATAAAATAAGTTTGATCTAAAATTTTTCATTGATAATCGATAAAAATAAAACAAAAATTATAGTTTTTTTAGAAAGACAAATTAAATTATGAAGAATTTTTTTATTTCTTTTTTATGATGAAAAAAATTTGTTGATGTGAATCTGTGTTCTTTTGTATTGGTTAATTATTTAATATAAAATAGCAAAATATTTATTATGAAGTTTTATGATATTTGATAAGAGAAGAATGAAAACAACTAAGTTTCTCAATAATTAACTAAAAGAGGAATCGAGATCATCTGATAAGATTTCGAAATTATCTTATCTATATTTAATCTGTCATAGTCATACGTATAGATAAACAAAACGTAGGCAAATTTTGAAAAATATAACTAGAAAGTATGACGTCCATAATGTGTACAAGAATGACAATGTTCGAATAACGATACATATGAATTTATTATGAAAAAGAATTTTAATGTTTTATTTATTTTTTTTTGAGTAAGTCATTTCAATAGGTTTATTGTTTTTAGTTTCGATAAAAGAGAAATCCAGTTGATATTTGTTCAATGTAGAATTTCAAATTGAATCTATTAGTTTCTATCAATAATTAAAAATTGAGAAAATTTGCTTCATAGAACTTACTAAAATATTAATTAGAAGTTTAATTTATCAATTAAAATTAAGAACGACTATCAAGTTAAGTTTAGAACGATTTTTAATTTTACTTTGTCTTTTCTATAAATAGAAACAAGTCAATTATATTAGTTTTGAAACTTTTTAAAACATGCCTAAGATAATCATACTGAAAATTTCTCGAGTAGATACTGAATCTAAGCAACTATGAAAGTATTTAGTGATTATCATCTATAGTTACAATCATTCTGACTACTAAGAGTTTCTTTTGATGAGTCCGCTTCTATCAGAATCCCATGTAAGACACTACTTGTTACATGGAAGTCATGTCTCTTATACTATCAACTTAATAATAAAATAGAGTTAAAAATAAAACTAACTTGAATGGATCTGGTTGATGTTGAATATTTGATAAAAGTTGCTCGACGGAAGACAAATCCGCATGATTTTGATTACTTGCAGTATTAAAATGTTGAGAAGAGATTGGATTTTGGTTAAATGAGTCTTGTTGGTTATTTATTTGTTTTTCATCACTCTCAGTTGAAAAATGAATAAGTTCAGAATTTAATGGTGTTTCTTCGCTAGAATCGCTTTGATTTAAAGAATTATCTGATGTTTGAATATTTGATAAATTTTCATGAAGATTTGTTTGATCATGAATATGATTTCTATTATCATCTGTTAACAATGTTTCTTGTTGATTATGTTCAGAAGAAGATGAATGATGGTATACATAATTATCTTCATTTGATAAAGAATTCAAGGTTTCTTTTTTATCAGCAATATCCATATGACTCTCGTCACTCATATTGACGAGTTTATTTCAAGAAATGCAATCTAGAATTAACAATAAAGAAAAACTCTAATATAATATATTATCTTTAATGACTATTTTTGTTTCTTTGTTTTTCTTTTTCTAAATCTGACAGAAATAAAAAAACAAAAAAAAAAGAAACATTTTACTTCGATGATCGTTGTGAAGATGAATTAGTTTTATGATGTTTATGATGAAAATCATTTAAAATAAATTCTTTATTTTGATGATTTACTTTTCTTTTTGATGAAAATGATACTGGTGGATCATAATCAGTTCCAACATCATTAGTTAAACGTCTTTCTTCATCAATTCGAATTAATTTAAAACCTAACATTGAAAATGTTTCATCAGAAAAATCTTCATTTGTTAAATTTGCACAAGAAATTATTTTTTTTAAAGCATTTTTAACTTGTTCATAACTTTAAAAAAACAAAAAAGAATGTTTTTGTTTTTTGAAATAAATATATATATATATATACCGTTGTTGAATTTGTTTAGTTTGTTGATCAAGAATTATTTGTCTTTCAGCTAATCTTGCATGTTCACCTCGAATTTGATGAAGACTTTCTTTAATTAAATGATATTGTTTAATTAATGTTGTTTGATGTGTTTGAAGATTTTTAAATTGTTCTTCTAATTCATTATTTTCTTGTTCAACTGTATTACAAATTGATTTTAATGAACGTTCACTTTCTTCATATGTTCGAAGTGCTTTTTCAAGAACATTTTCTTTTTCAATTTTTGAAATTTAATAAATTAGATAATAAAACATATGTTTAAAAGAAAATAAAAACCTACCTACCGATGAATGAGAACAATCCATTATATTTAACTTATTAAAGAAAAAGAAAAACGAATTCAATTCAATTTATTTCAGGCGAAATTCTATTGAATCATTGTTTTTAAATTCAATAAAATATGGATTTTTCTTATAACAATTAATTCAATTTATTTTGAAATGATATTTAGTCAATTTTATATTTATTTTTTATTTTATTAAATGATTAAATTTAGTTTTATTCAACGAAATAAAATGAAAAATCTAATTAAACTCCATCTATGCTCTTTTTTTTTTGTCTCAATGGTTCATTGAAAAATAAAACGACCAATCATTGTTATATCATATGTCGTCATCATCAACTCATAAATTATCGATTTATATAAATAGATGTGTTCTGTTGTTTTTCTCGTTAGACTAGGATTTTTTTTTTTGTTTTGTTAGGAATAAATAAATACTTCAATTTTTCTTCCTAGATAAAATCTCTTTAATAGACAGCAGGATGATATTTGGCGTTGTTGCAAAGACTGGATCAAGATTATTTACTGTAAATAATTTTTTTGTTTTGTTTTTGTCTGTTGTTTCGTTAATTAATTTTTTTTTTTTTTATATTTAGAAATATGAATTAACAAATTCAGCAATGAACAAAGAACGTTTCTCATTCAGTGCAGCTGTGTTTATGTCAATTATTGGACTTGGATTATCAGTCTTTAGCACAAATCAAATGTTACTCGCCTCGGCATCCACACGATCTATGCTGACCAAATCCCAATAAATTCCTTCACATTATTTATATTAAATTTGTCTCTGTGTTTTCCTTTATTATATACTTCTATGCATACTTAAAAAGATTATTTTCTTCAAATAATATGCAAGAAAGAGACAATAAATAAATCAATAGTAAAAATTCATTTTCTTGTCTTTAATTTTCTAGAATTAGTTTTTGCCTTTCTATAATAAAATTAAAATATAAAGCGAAAACATTAAAGTCAAAATGATTTATCTATTGATTTATTTTAGTAGTAATCAAAGCATTGTAACACCCTTCTTTGATTTAAATAAAAGCAAATAATGTGAAAAAATTAATTATTTCACTAAGAATATTTTTTTTTTCTACAAACAAATAAACATCATCAACAAAATCGAAACATTAATATTATTCATGACAGTTCAATATGATCATTTCATTTACGAGAAAGAAAAAACAAAACGAGAGTAACAAAAGTCGTTCAATTCATTTGTTGATGCAACGAATCATCGAATGGAAAATTAGCTAAATTTAAAAAAAAAAAATTTTTCAATATTCGATACTAATACAATTGTCTTAGATATTTGTTTTTGTTTTTTTTTTTAGTAATTAGTTAAATATGAAATTTGATTTTGAAAATGACAAATAGTTAACATATTTTGAGGAAGATTGATGCCATGGAAAAGAAAAATAAGGTACCGAACAAGCAAAATAACATATTGCGCATTTCTTTTTCTGCTTGCCATTAATCAATGGCAATAATCTTATGTCTGTCTCGTATTTTTTTTTGCCTTTATTGTTTGTGTACAAACATGTTTTTGGTAGGGACAATTCAAGGTCACACGACAAAAAAATGCACATTCCGTAAGTATTTTGTTTTTCTAATAAAATCAAGCAAATAAAATTACAATAAGATTATATCGAATAATTGAAGATTTTATTTAACATACATGTACTAATACACACATATTACTATAGAAGTATTTATTATTAAGTATATTGATTCAATCAGCAATGACCTGACCGAGAAATGTCGAGTGTATAATCCTTCTCTTTCCTGACAACTAAGAAAATTTCTTATATTTTTCTTCTATCAGAACCAAAAATTTTTCGTGCGTTCTCTCAGAAAAAATCATGAGACTCTTTCCTGTTCCACAATATCGACTGAATCGGATTCAATAAATAATAAATGCAAAAAATAAAATTTAGTTGGAATTTTAAACTTTAATTTAATACTCTTATTGATAATTAGACAAGGTTTTTTTTTGTCATTTCATTTGTAGTTTATTCTATTAATGAACATTTCAAATGTTGATTTTTTCATTTAAGAAAAAAAAAAGATTTTTTTGCATTGTTTTTACATATTTTTAAGACAATGATTTCTTTTTCTTAGTTAAATTCTCTCGTTTAAGATACTCAATTTTTCCAAGAAAAAAAATAAATCAGTTCAAAGATATTCTTCTTTTTTGTTATACAGATGATTTTAGACGTTTCTATTAAAAATATAGAACACATGAATATTCTTAAAAGAAAAATTCTGTTTTGATAATTGAAAATAAAAACCAACGTTCAACAGAATGTTTTCGTTCGATTCCATTATATATTTTTACGAGAAAATTTATTGAAATAAAAACAATAATCAATATTATTTTCTTATTTGAATTTGATTATTTTCACAAGTCAAAGAAAATCTTCTTGACGTTTCAAACGAAAATATTCTATATTTAGAAAGAATTTTATCATCAATAAAAATTTTCAAATAATTTTAAATCTCAACAGTTTTTATGGAATTTAAGTAAAGATTTTATGTTTTGTCAAATGTTTCGTTTGTTTTCAAATTTTTCTCATATTCTTTTTTTTTATCAAATTATAAATAAAACTTCTTAATAAAGTGAATCAATACTATCATTTTTTTTTATTTATCTATCCTAGTCAAATTGATAAAATTTTATACAAAAAAAAACAAATAAATAGTTAAATATACTTATTTATTACGTTTTATATTATTATATATATCAGTTAGATATACTAAGATTGAAACTATATATTTTTTTACTTAAATTACAATTTTTATTCATATTTATTCAATAAAATTACCTAACACATTAAACTAGTTATATGATTAACTATTATCACGATAATCAATCGTCGAATGTTTTTCAAATCATTTTTTAATTATAAATGTAAACGACACACTTGTTTATCAAATAGTCGAATATCATAAATAAATGAATCAATTTGATACATATCACTTGGTTGTGTATAATGAAAACTAATTGTAGTTTCACTTAAAGCTTCATAACCCTATTTTAAATAAAATAATAGAAAAGAAAAGAAAAGAAAAAAAAACATACAAATATAGTATGATGAAAAGGTCTAAAATGAATCCATTCTCTTTTAGTTTTGTTTGAAGGTCCATTAAAATGAACACGAAAAGCAAGTGGATGAAATCTTTCTCTTCCATGTTCATCAATTGTTTCTCCAACTAATGTTAAATCTTTTTTTATATGAAAAGGTACTAATTGAAGTATTTTTTGTAAACATTGTCCCACCATCATATCTTCCATTGATGATTTACATTCAGAATATATTGAATCATTTTTAATATATGAAGATAATAAATCAACTGCTTGACGTGTTAATACATATCCAGCACCTCCACTTACATAGTAATCTTCACGAAATCGATAACCATATAATAGTGGTTTTGGATATCGTCTATTAAATATGCAAAATATATTTAATTAAATAAATATAAATATCTCTTATATATTACTTAATGGTACTAATCAAAAATCGAAGTAAATTTTCTACAATAATATAAGTATCATCATCTGCTTTAAGATACCAATCATAATTTGGATAATATTTATTAAAAAAAATAAGTGATGCACGAACTTTATCTGATAAATGTGAATAAGTTTCATCTGGCAATGTTGGAATATTTTCTATTGGCAATTCACATTTTCCAACAGACTTTCCATTTTCATTTTTACATTTTATAGAAGAATTTAATCGAGTAACTAATACAAATCGACCACATCGACGTCCCCATGTTTCATATACAGCACGAGCTCGATTTTCCAAATTTGCTTCATTTGTTAATACAAAACAAAAAAGACGAGAACGATATTTATCAACTAAACAATTATTATAATTTATTTCTGAAATTTTTATTAATAAGTTAAACTTACGCCAACAAGTTTCTCTTCTTGTTAACATAATCAATTTAAAAATTAACAAAATTATTCCAAAGAAAATTATTAATCGCATAGATTGAACAGATGTTGAATACCATAAATAATAACATCGTCGTCGAATATTTAACTTAAATATCATTATAGTACTTTAAAGAAAAAGAAAAAGAAAACGAAAAAGAATACTTGCAAAAGAAAAAAGTAACGATGCGCTTCAATAAACTCATAACGTAAAATCAAGTGACAGCCTTTGTTTGTTCTCTTTACATAATAAAATCACACAATTAATTATAAATTCATATATTGCGTCTTATACTAACTAAAAATATATCGATACTTTTTTGCAATCCTAAACATGATCGTACGATATAATAGCAAACTGTGATGTAAGTGAGTATTTCTACTTGTCGAAAAGAATATTTGTTGGCTATGTTTTTATTCGTGAACATTATTGGTAGATTATTAGTTTAAAAATATTTATCCAACTGAACAAAAGCATTTGATGATGCAAAGAAAAAAACGTTTTCAATATAAGAAAAGATGTTGCATAAAATGTTAACAAAATTATTCGTATTAACTCTCGTGCGAGTAAACTATGTAGGAACTATATTCTATCTGAACCCGACACATAAGTTAATACTTGCTGTAGAGTCATCAAGATATCTACAGTTGTCAGTAATTCCATAAAAATGGACAAAACTACTAAAAATATGGCTTTTGCTTTCACATTAGTCTTTGTAACTTGAGACCACATTCTTTCATTATAAAAAAGAAGAAACTGAAATGATCTCTTTTTCTCATTTTGAGCAACTGAAGGTTCTGTCGCAATAGTAACAGCTATGACGTGTATCACTAAAATTACGGTGGCTATTATAACGCCAACAACAACAGTTGCTCTTCTACTCTTAAGCTCAACTAGCTGTAAAGATCTGCCTGTTGTGTCTACACACATTTCAGTGCGATAGAACTATCAGAACATATTCATCGATTCCATATCAGTTTTTAATGGAACATCGGTTCATGAACTAATCTTTGTATTAAACCATGGGCGGCGCATCAGCAAGCAACGAGTTAGCAATTACTTCCCCTAAAAAGAATTTGGAGAAGCAATAATTTTTTATTGCTTTCCCTAATTGTTTATATTTTATCCGTATGTTATTTCTCCATGTTTTCTGAACTTTTGATTATCAAGCAACTTCAATTTGTACTTCTTTCTGCTTTCGCCCATAATCACTGTATAAGAACGTACTCATAAAGAGATCAACTAGCTGCTAACATAAATAGTTAAGTAAACAGTTTTCATGAGAAGACCGCAATATTTTCAATTGATTCTTACGTTTATAGTTTCATCAAGAAGAAATAGCTGTTAAAATGGCAGACAATCTTTCACATGAGTATCAACTCGAAAACCAAATGACTGGTGAGCGAACGGTAATAACAAAAAAAACTTGAGTTTTGCTAACTCGTTCTGAATACATCTGTTCTCAATAAAAACGTTACACTACGCTCAAGCTCTGGCCTTTCTCCTGAAAAATCGATTCCAGGGCCAAGTACATTCAAATCGTCTGAAATTTTCAGACCATGTTGAGACTGACGTGGAGACACTATGGTAAAATTGTCAGCCCTGTACCAAACAAGGGCAAAAAATAGCTCATTTTGCAACCCATTTTTCTCTGTCCGGGCTCTTTCAACGCATTAAATGTTTTTTTGTTTGAAAGAGTATATCAGGATATAGGGCACTACAGGATCCTTTTTTAGAAAATCTTACTTTTTAAGCGCAGAAAAGGGATCACAAGTTCAATAATTCAGAAAATCCTCTAAAAATGGGCACCAATTTACATAATTGTTTGCATATATAATAAAAAACAAAGCTTAATTAAAAAAGGACTCTGTGGTGCCCTAAATTTTGACGTCCTCTTTCAAACAAAAAGAAAATTAAAAATATTGAATGAGCCTGGACAGAGCAATTGGGATTGCGCGTGTGCAAAAGTATAGTTTGAGAAAAAACGAAAAATATTTTCCGCTTTTTCTGAAAAAAGCCTGTTCCTGTTTTTTTAAGAAGTGGATGATAAATTTCATCAAAATTTTTGCCCCAAAACTGGATGTCGATTGGAAAACCATTTTTTTTTCGAAACAGCAGAACGCGGGCTATTCCTCCATGCATTTATCCTAGTTTTCATTTTTTTGACAAAAATTGACTTTTTCTGAGGCGAAATGCCTTCATATGCTCTCAAATAAATGAATATGCAGACTTCAGATACTATATCTTGGAGAAATTAATTTCTAAAAATACTTTTACTGCCGAGCTTTGAAATATGGCTCGGAGAAGGATATGGTCTCATTCTAGAGCTTATTGCTTCCCCTAAAAAATTGAGCTTGCACCGCCCATGCACTAAACTATGTGTGTGGCAAAATCTGTCCTTTCATTTTTCTTCAAATTAATATTTTTCAATTTCATTTCTTCCAGTAAACGTTAAAAATTTCACGATCAGTGCTTGAATTTGATATATAAGGCCTTCTGATAGGACAAGGATTCAAGTATTGCAAACTCTGTCGACAAAATGTGACTCAAGAGTGTTTTTTATACGGTCATCATTTCCCATTGACCCGCGTATCATCTATAGACTATTTTAATTTCTTGAAAATTGACAGTAGAATCTTCGACGATTCTTGAGTAGGTTCAAACGGCTTCAATGTAGCATCTGACACCTGGCTCGTTTGAAGTATTTATAATCTGATCGGAAACCCACACTTTGAAATAAATAATTTTCGAATACCAACTGTATATCTTTAATATGCATCTGTTCTTTTCTCCGACTGATTTTTCTACAAGTAGTTTTATTGAGTATGTTGAATACATAACGAAATTTTTGATATTTAAAATTTGTCTCAAATCGTAACGTCACTCTGTCAATAGTCGCTACATTATAGTTCATGCAATTTGAGATCCTGAGTCCCGTTGTATATGAGCAGACAGTTCTCCTGAAATATTAATACTATTTGACAGTTATAAATATGAAATATGGAATGAACTAATCTGAACTTTGTATAGAATGTTGATCCAAAATAACCATATTCGTTGAAATTTGTCGTACTTCCGAATATTTCGACCTTAATATAACGAATAGAACATAAGAAACTCGATATTTTTATCTTCATTTTAACGACGAAGTATAAGTTTTGGATGCGTTAAGATTTTTATTGTAAACTTTCAAAATATGAATGCAACATGATTACAGGCATAGGGAGCGTTTACGTTTCTGAAGAATACATGTCTCACGGACCAAAAACTTGAAGCTAATATCTAAACTTCATAGTTTAATTGTTTATGTATACGCAAAGAAGAAATATTTTAGTGTTTACTAGAAGCTACATCAGCCAGTTGACAATGACAAAATAAATAAGTACGATATTTAAAATTCTTAATGTAATTATTATTATTTCTCATTTCTTGTTCGACAGTTTTTTCAGATTATTTCACGAATTCTGGTCCAAAATATTATGCCTCAGTGCATGTATAAAACTACGTGTCACAACAATTTTGTTCAAAGAAAGTCAACCAATTTAGTTCAGCAATGCATCGTCTATCTACCTACAAGTATTTAGCTGTTTTCTCTCGTATAATAATTCACCTTTATTTTTTGTTTCTTTGGAGTTTAATAACCACTGTCTCAAGGAACTCTCGATGAATCTTTGACTTTCGTATTAGATTGGTCATGAATTTTCGTGTAGATATGATTTGTATTTCTTTTTACTTTCCTCAATTGATAGCCGTATAGTCTCACATTTTTTAAATGCAACTATTATGAAACCATCTTAGCTTTTACATCAACAATCGTACTTTTGTGATTATATTAGCAGCAACATGAGCAAGAAGCTGATCACGAACATATCATTCCTTATTAGAAAATGTATTATAGTTATGAGAACAATAGATGGCTCACGTGCATACTCTCCAAAACTGTCCATTAATCGTGTATGCACTATTTCTATTAAATTAAGTATTTTCAGCGATCATTATATTTCAAACTTCATTTGACTTGACGACACTTATCTCACTGAATTTTTAATAAGGACTTCGTTCATTATACTAGGAGCACCTGTTCATTCAAAAAGACACTTAGCTCCTTTTAATTCTTTCTTTTAATTATTTTTGAAAGAAAACTATCTGATAAGAAAATAGCTTTTATTAAAAATAGTTTTGTACAACTTTAACTTCAGAAAAGATTCTTCATTGAATTTCTTATCCAAAACGTCAAAATAGTTGTTTTCTAGGATTGGGATAACTGATAATGATATTATATCTTTTGAAAATAATAAGAAACTAAATCCATCATGCTGTGGAAATTATATTTTGAGTTCGAACGGGACACTTGTGAAACTTTAATCGTACATGCATAGCTTTCTTGTTAAAATTTGTAGAATCGACATAGTACATGTGATTCTCTTGGACACATAATTTTAAACGAATATATCTTTTCTTCTTCAAAGACGGTTATAATATTGAAAATGAAATGAACCTAATCTTGATAATTGTCATTATATAGTTATTTCAAGAATGATAAAGTTATATAATATTAGTTTTATAGATACCAAAACATAAGATAGGTGTATTTTCATTGCCGACTAATGTTAGACTTCATTTTCAATATTGCATGAGTTGGTCAACGCTTAATGATCAAGTGCAATACTTATCGATGATGTTTAATATTATGAGTAACATTTAATTGCCCTTATGCTTTAATTCGCTACAAAAAGTAAGCAACAGGAACATTCTTTAAAAAAAAATACGAAGCACTTTTAAAAAATTGTTTTATGTACTGTACCGCTTGGACTAAAGCAAATCCATCACTGAGATATGCTTGAGCATCATTTTTATCATGTACGATTTTCTTTCCTGATTTTGTATAAATGTGAAAAATGACATAGTTGTCGAGATATCATCAATATGAATACCATAGTGGATAGAATGATGGTCAGCAATAAAAAGCCGATTTAAGGCTGTTTTGTCATTGAAATTTTGGTAGTCTTCTTGCAACTCTTTTTATTTCTTGTTCAGATATTAATGTAAAAGGCAACACGACACATATATTTCTTTTTCTTAACACTAAATAGATAATAGATAAGAAATAAAATAAATGGTCGATGAAATAAGTTGGACTGTGTTGAACGCAGGCAAACGGGTTACGCACTATTCTTTTAAATGTTGGGACTATTAATCTGATAATTTGTATACGTATATGTACTATATGGTTATTATTATTTGCGCTTATCTAACTTATCTTACTCATAATATTTATAAGAGTTGAATTTTTCTAATTTGGAAATCTAGTTACTATTAGAACAACAAGTATATTCAGTAATTTCTCAAGAAATATAATGTTTAGCATATTTATATTTTGATTTCTTCTATTTACTGTCTCTAGACGCTTATATGCATCTGTTGTAGTACGTGGGAATAAGTGTGATATTCATAATGGGAGAATAATCGATTTTGTGTAGTTATTGATTCAA
This sequence comes from Rotaria sp. Silwood1, assembly GCA_905250075.1. Lineage (NCBI taxonomy): Eukaryota > Metazoa > Rotifera > Eurotatoria > Philodinida > Philodinidae > Rotaria > Rotaria sp. Silwood1. The sequence goes on from CAJNOP010000212.1 coordinate 169,896, forward strand.
ATTAAATGATTTTGCAAACATTAAACGCCATATGATGGTGCATATTTCTATGAAAACTGCTATTCATATTACGTTATACTTATTAACACTAACGCATACCTGAATGACTGATCGTTTATCTAAGCTAATCGTTACCATGGGCGGCGGAGTCATTAGGCTTGGGGAGGCTCGGGCCTCCCGTAGAAAAATATAGGGAATGCTTGGGGAGGCTCAAATACTAAAAAATATTTTAAAGATATAATCGCAAGTTTACGTCTTATTAGCGAGAACTCTTTGAATAAAGGTTGTCTCGTGTTTTTTGAATGGTACATCCAGTCAAATGTTAGATAGTCCATGTGTATCACTATATTTCTAGTGCTTCGATGACTTTCGAATCACAAACATTTATCTCTGTTTCAGTTTTACAAAAAATTTTGAAGTAATAGATGAACATGAATCTTTTGGCAGACAAAATCTTTACTAAATAGCGTCGAAGCATGTCTTTCTTAAAAGAACAAGAAAAAAATGAGTATTATCAGTAATATTCACGTAGTTAGTGGGAATATGTTATCAACTAATTTAACTGACCGCATTAAAACTCCCTGTTTATAACACATAACGAACATACAGAATGTGCCAAAGGTTACTATTGAAAATACATGTAACTCCTGTAGCAATGAAGCTTAACACAAAACTTATTTTATTTGAAAGAAGAGGCTAACATGCCTGTATTATTAAAGGCCCGTTTCAGCAACAATGTAGCAAAAGTGGAATTTGCGAATACAAAAAAGAATAAAATGAGGTTTTTCTCTATGTGGAAAACGATATGAAGCGTTTTTTCGATATCTATTAGAATTTCAATCGTTATTAGGAACCTCAAATCATTCAAATCTATCCTCATGACTTTACAAATACTCATCCTGATATATTCTCGAGAAAAAGGAGCAAGGGAGCCAATATTAATAATAACATGTGTTGTTAAATAGTCCAACGCACACTTTTCATGGCCTTAATGGTTTTCGAAGAGGCACGAACGACCTACCGAGGGAAAATGCATCAGTTATTGGTTCTTTTCAAAATGTGTCAGAAAATGGCTGTCAAGCAATACTGAAAGATCTAACTGATCTGAAGTGCACAATGACGAACAAAGTTCTAGTAGATATAGAAAGTAACACTGTATTGTTTTTGACATAGAAAAAGCCTAATGTTTTTCTTTTTGTAGCTACAAATCCTGCTTTTGCTACGTTGTTGATTAACTTGATCTTTAAGAACAAAGTGTTCCTAAGCTCCCATTTGAAATAAAAAATATTAGATTCAGCTTGAATAATAGTGCATTGAAATGTATTTAATAAGTCACAATGACTTTTGGCACATTTTATTCGCTGATCACTTTTAGTCATATCGATATCCTTCATATGAAGAAAAATTAGTTTACGTGGAATAGAAGAATAGCTGCAATGGTTCATTCAAAAAAAAACACCATGAAATCATTTTTGGTCGTGAGAATTGCTTTTAGCTTTGCCTTGCTATATTCACATTAGATTAGGTGTAAGATTTTTATGTACATGCTAATTGTCCAACAGAAAAGTTAACGTTGCTGTAAAATTTTTCACTATGGTTCAAATTTTGACATGAATAAATCCAAAAATGCGTTTAAAATATAGCGAACATTATAAAAAGTAGAAAATAGTTTCTTTTTTGTTCCATCTCTCATCATGGCCTAGAAAAAAATTTTGAGCCTCCTCTAAGTTAAAATCGTTCCGCCGCCCATGATCGTTACTACTACTAAACCCATCGAGTCTTCAGTTTCCATACACTGAATGAAAGTATAATCTGCTGTAAATAATTTAAATGTACCTCATTTGCCAAGGGTGTTTAGATGATAGTTAAAGTATTTACTATTTCTTTAACTATATACTAGCTCAAGAGCTTTATCAAAGTTTTCTTTCTTTCAATATAGACATAATCTTGTTTCGTTGTTGTCATCGCAAAGTTTACTATGTAGATTAGTCGAATTAATTAATATTCTTATTTGTTAGCATTGTTTTTGTACATTTGTTCTCTATATTATGTAATTCATTGGTATTTTTCGCAATGTCAATCGGTTAAAATACTAGCGTCATCTATAACCAACTTAACAGATAAGAACAGCATTTCTTTAGAGAAAGAACTATAAAAACGATTCATTCGAATAAAAATTGTAGAAATATTGGTCAAGACATATTTGAGAAAATTCTTTTTAGAAAATGTCCCAATTTTAATTGTGATTAGTCAACGTCTTGAACTACTTGGAAAAAATCTGCTCAACTACCTTTGTCTGATTATGTTTGTGACTATTCATTATTCAGTTCGAAACAGTATAAAAACTCTTAATTGATCGCAGACGAGTGTTGAATCAAAATAAGAGTTATTTATCAGTCTTGTAACTTCATACATATTGTATATAAATTGATGATGTAAGTTTTGTTTTTATTTAAATGAAAATATTCTTATGAAATAACATTTGTTTAGGAAAAGACATCACGAAGATAATCCTTATTCGTTAACTGATGATGGTGGTAGTAGTGTGACAAGTCATTCAATGCCAAAACGAGTAGCAACAAGAAATAGTTCTCAATTAAAGTATGTTTTAAAGAAATTAAGATTGTATTTATTAAAAAAAAAATAAAATATAATTTACTTGTAGTTCGACAAATAGTTTGTCTGTTGCTGGAAATTATTCTCCACCAAGTTCAACGGGGTCTGATTCATTATCTTCATCAAACTCTACTTCTTCATCGAATCCAATTCATTCTCAGTTATGTACATGTCCCAATATGGATTGTGTTATTCACGATCGTCGACGTTCAACAAATATCCCTGTAGAATTAACATCAAGTTCAAATCCAACTTATGGAAATAATAATCTATTACTTTATTACGCACATCTAGAACGATGTCGTCGACATGGTCAAAATATTCATCAAGATACATCATCTTAAGAAATATCATTTTTTTTATTTATTTGTTTCTTTACGTTTTTTTTCTGTATTAGCTCATGCTAAAACGAAAAAATATAAACCTATGGAGAAAGTCGAGATTCTTCTTTTTTGTTTTAAAATTGTAGATAATTGAATGGCAACATTGAATACACCTTCGACAGCTTCAAGTGAACCATCCAAACGTGATGATGGATTATTAGAAACACGAAAACTTGATACTATTTGTTTATTTGATGTCGATGGAACGATTACTATGCCAAGACAAGTAATCATAAATGAAGATTTATTTTTTTAAAATAATGTTGTCCATTTTTTTGTTCTAGGGAATAACATCTGACATGGATGCATATCTTCAGAAACTTCGAAAAACATGTCTCGTTGGTCTTGTTGGCGGATCGGATATTGCTAAGATTGCTGAACAAATTGGTGGAATGCAAGGTAAATCATTATTTAGATTTGACTTCTTTAGATATATTCTTTGTTTTTAGCTGTAGCTAAATATGATTATGTCTTTGCTGAAAATGGTCTCGTAGCTTTTAAAAATGGAAATCGTTTTTTTGAAGAAGTTTGTTAATTAAATTAGAATTTTTTTTTTCTTCTATATTGATTATTTATGTGTGTTTTTGTAGAATATTCAAAAATATGTTGGTGAAGATAATTTACAAACATTTATTAATTATTGTTTAAAATATTTATCTGATATTATATTACCATTTAAACGGTAAGTTACCTATTTCTTTTTTAAATATAGTTTCAAAAAAAATTGTTTAATTAGTGGGACATTTATTGAATTTCGTAATGGTCTTATTAATGTTTCACCAGTGGGTAGAAATTGTACAAAAGAAGAACGAGATATATTTGAAGCATATGATTTAGTAAGTCATTTAGTTTTAATTCTTTTATTTAAAAATAAGACATTACATAAATGAAGGAACATAATATTCGTCGTACAATGGTCAACCATCTTCGAGAAAAATTTGCTCATATGAAACTTTACTTTTCCATTGGTTTGTTTTTATTTTATTTATTAAAATTTACTTGTTCTTTTTTGTTTTCTAATTGATTTTCTTTTAAGGTGGTCAGATTAGTTTTGATGTTTTTCCCGAAGGATGGGATAAACGATATGCATTAAAACATTTAGAGAATGATAAAATTTCCAATATTTATTTTTTTGGTGATAAAACATTTCAGGTAAGTTCGTCTTTTTTATTTATTATATAGACAAATATTTGTAAAAAGAAAAAACAATTATTTATTTAATAATCAATGTCGATACATTCAAAATGCTTGTTCTGATTCATTTATTTTTTTTTTTTTATAACATAACTAAATATTAGTTTATCATTATATTCTATTAGTGTTTCATCTAGATTTCGTTTCCCGAGTGGGCGAGTCGAAATTTCGGGTGGGCGGTGCCCACTTGGCCCACCCAGTAGACGAATGGCTGCTGTATATTTTCGAGTGGGCGGCGCCCACCCAGCCCACCTAGTAGATAAATCACTGTATTCTATACAGACATTCTATCTTACATCAGTTAAATATTAGATGACTATTTTTAGTAAATGTTATGCTTAGATATTATTAGAATGAGTCGGTTTTTTTTTGTAGATTTGAGTAATTAAGATCAATTTATTTATGTTTAGATAAACTTTAAAAGACTTTATTGAGAATATAATTTATGTCAGAACACGATTAAATAGTTCATAATATCAAAATCAAAGTTTTTTTTTTTCCCGAAGAGGATTATTCAATTAGAAGATGGTTAGACTTGCAGAGAAAAAACACAGCGACCATAGACTGATCAAATGTTTCCATATGCCTCTGATTAATCTGATGTTTTTTTTTATTCATGATAGTACTTCATAGCTGAACAAATTTTGCGTCGATCTCAGAGTTTGAAATATTCTAAATCATATTGATGAATAAAAATTATTTATCCTAAAGAAAATTTTTAGTGTCAATATTCATAATTGGTTTCTTTGAAACTTGATTTCTCATCCGAATTCTTTATGTCTATTTCGTTATAAGAATTTGAAGAACAAGTATTTTAAACGAATTGATATTGAATATTTATGAATAAGAAAAGATTGATCATTTAATAAAATTAAAAGTTGAGTTGTTGTATCTAGGGTGGCAATGATTATGAGATTTATAGTGATCCACGAACAAAAGGTTATTCGGTAACAAGTCCAGTGGAAACACGTACTATTTTATCTGAATTATTCGGATTGTGATATCGATTTTATTTATTGGGGGTTTTTATTGATAATTGTAGCTTCATATTTATTGTTATTGGTTAATTAATCTATTTACTAACATAAAAAAAATAATATTAACAAATCTCGTTTACTAAATTTTAATTAATTTAAAATTGAAAGATTTTCATTTATGTTTCCTTTTTCGTTTATTTTGTTTCTCTTGTTTCTCTTGTTTGAGAATACACGATGATCTTCCACGATGTCCAATACGTTTTTTCATTTCTTGTTCGACAGTTTTAAGTTGATTATCTTCTAAAATTCCTCCAACAGGTACACTTCGTTGAATATCTTGAATATACCATCGAGGCATAAAATTTGAATGTCTTTGATTTGATCTTTTCATTTGTGTATATCGAAATGGAACACATTCGGGTAAATCATATTGTAGAGGTTTTCCAGTGAGAGGATCAATCTCTAATGGTTGAGGAATATAAGCAAATGCATGAATTGTATTTGGATCATCAATATGAACTGTTTTTTGAATTAAATTAAGAAATGAATAAAGATAAGAAATACAATATTTAAGACGAAGATCATATTTTGAAAGAAATTTCCAAATAAGTTTATCAATTGAAAGTATATCTAAATGATCAACAATTCCATCATTTGTTGTTTTATAACCGATCATAAGTGTATTTATATTAGCTAACCACATTTGTGCCCACCAACCAAGTGTTTGTAATTTATTTTGATCTCGATAAAAAATTTTTTTATTTGTACATTTCATTTCAATATAACCAGATTTTAATTCATATTCATTTCGTTTTTTCTTTTCAATTATTTCATTTTCATCACTTTTTATTAATTGAAGATTTTCATTTATTTGAATTTCTTTTAATTTATCTTCATTTTCATCACTTTTTGTTAGTTGAAGATTTTCATTTATTTGAATTTCTTTTAATTTATCTTCATTTTCTTCGGATGATTTTTCCGTTTCGACAACTATTCCACCTTCCCACCAATCTATTTCGGTAGATTTTCTTTAAAAAAATAAGAATTTATTTTTGATAACAAACTATTCTATATAAGAATAACTTACTCGGCATTTTCTGTTATTGTTTCTTCTGTTGTTGTTGTTGTTGTTGCATTATCTTCCTAAAGAAAAATTTCATTGAAGATCAAATGAAATTTTTATATGAAAAAAAAAACGAAACTAACTTGTTTAGCGGTATCAGTCGTTTCTGTAGTTGATGGTTTTTGTTGTGTATCACATTTTAGTTCTCCATCAATTTCATTTGAATAGAGTATATTAAAATCTCCAAATTGCCAATATTGTACTGTATGAAATTGTTGTTGAGGTTTTTCTAAAGGAATTTTTTCTTCAAGTCTTGTTGTATTTGGTTGATTTGTTGTAAATAAATCTTCAAATTTATAACCACTATATTCATCAATAGACATATTTTCAACTGATTTTGTTTCTTTATTAGCTAATGCTAAATAAAATTGTCCTTTAATACGTATAACAAGTAATTTCCATGGATCGGCATCACAGTAAAGATTAGCTAAAATAGTTCGTAAAACTAATCGACGACAAATAAATGTTGGTGGTTTTAACATATTTGGATTATTTGAAGAAAAAAGATGTTGTTTTTCTGAATACCAACGAAGTAATGGACGAAGATCAGTTGAATCAAATCGACGAAAATAATTATCTGGATTTAATCGAACTTTTTCAATAAATTCCGAATAACCTCGATAAACATCATACGAACATCTATCACGTTTTACTGGAATGTGTATAAAACGTTTAAATGATTTATCGAACTTATATATTGGTTGAGCAAGTGAAGCATCAAATGAAATATAACCAATTTCACGACGAAGTCGTGACCAAGTTTTTGGTGGTTGACGTTCATAATCAGATCGTAATAAACAAGAACCCAAATTAACTGATGTATTTTCACTTTTTATTATATCATATAATTGTGGACGCTCTTCTTCTAATAATACCTGAGAATTTGTTAAATCTAAAATTAACACAAAAAGAAAAAGAAATATTTAATTTGTGAAACAAACAAATAATTAACCTCGATATATTTGTTCTTCATTGAAATCATTTTGTATTTGTTCTTCTCCAATAGCAATTTGTTCATTTCCTTTAAATTGTAAATTTAAACCTTCGAGAGAATCTAGTTGATGTTTATCATCATTTTTTATTGACATATGTTTACAACGATATCGACGAAAAGCTCGAGCACTTACTTCATCACTATCAATAAGTAAATGTTCAAGTAAAACTTGTTTAGCATCGATTGGTGAATAAACTAAATTGATAATTTCTGAAGGAGAAAGATTTAATATAATTGTTTTTAATTCTTGTAAAGACCATTGATAAAATAAAGATTGATCATCATTTCCAAAATTTTGTTTTATATCAAATGAATCAATTATTGATAATAATTGTTGTTTTATATCATCTGATGAAATACTTAATGTTTGTTTAAAGGAAAAATCAATTAAAGAAAATAATTGTTTATAATTTTCATCATCAATTGATAATTTTAAATGAAATTTATCAGGAAGAGAATATTGTTTATCAATACTATCGGGTAAACTAATTAAATAAGATACAATTAGATTTTCTTTTAATAAATCTAATGACCATTTTATATATTTCAGATTCTTTGAATCAAGTTCAATTTTAATTTCAGTTAAAGGAGAGTATTCTTTAAAGTATTCTTCAACAGGTAATGATAGATTATATGCAGAAGTTCCTTCAAGCCAATGAACAATAATTGGATTTTGAGGAAGACTTAATGTTGAATTTATTGGAGGAATACACGGATCGATTTTTACTGATAAAATATCTTCGGTATCTTTACCAAACAAATTTAATTTTTCATCATCAGATGCAATAGCGAATTTTATCTTAAAAAAAAACAAAAGAAAAGAAAAACAAAGTTAACAAATAATGATTTACACAAATTCTTACGTTATTTCGAAATTCATCTCCTTCAATAAATTTTTTTCTTGAATTATCCGTATTTGTATCTAAATCATGTTTATATTGTTGATCCTGTTGATTGACTAAATTAAATTGCATTAATTGTTGATTATTATCATGTAAAGCCCATTGATGTTGTTTTTCTTGAGTATTTTGAATTGAAAAAGATATTTTATATTGTTGTTGATCATCATTCCATTGAAAAAGTTGATAATCATCTTGTTCAATATTATTTTTCCATAATTGTTCAGATTTATTTTCAATATCAAAAATAACATTTTGATTTATTTGATCATTAATTGAAATTTGTTGACTACTTTCTTTTAATTGATCATTATCATAATGATACTTAAAATCATCTTTTGTATCACTTGTCCATATAAAATGACTTTCTAAATCTTTTTCAATTAAAGCTTGTGCTTCTTGGTCATCAATATCAACACAATTTTGATTTTGGTTTTTTCGACGAAATCTTGGAACTAATTTTCTTTCTTTTTCATGATGAGTTACCTCCATATTGAAACTTCGGGGTTTTTTTTTGTGTCACAAAGTGACTTTAAATGTAAGAAAACATATATCTTGTTATTGACATACTATTGTGAAATAATTTCGTAACTCTGAAAAATGTCGAAAGTAGAGACGCCACTTACTGCATCACCTACATGTTATGTGGTGCCTCTACTTTCGACATTTTTCCTTTCGACATTTTTCAGGATAACCAAATAATTTTTCAACGAATGAAGAAACAAAACGGAGTTATTTATCTGTGACTTGTTGCAGGTGATAAAGAAAAAATATCGGATAAAAGTCATTTTTTGTTACTGACATGTTATTACGAAAATTATTTGATATAAAATAATCAAAAACTAGAAGAATAATTGATTAGTTTGAGTTATTTCAGATAAAAAAATGTCACTTGCTGATGAACTTCTTGCCGATCTTGAAGATATGGATGGAGGCCAAGGCCTTGCAAATAATGATCAAAATGATCTGAAAGATGATCAATCAATGGAAGTTGATCAAGTATCTGCTGCAATTAAATCTTTACCAAATAATAATAGTGTTCATTCTGTTGCCAAATTAAAAGATTCAATATTACTTAAAGAAACAATGAGAAAAATTGATTTTTATATAAAACATCAACGAAAATCTACAACAGAAATTCAAGGTCCTGTTGAACATGATCCCGAATATTTACTTATTGTTGACGCTAATAATTTACTTGTGGAAATTGATAATGAAATTGATATTATTCATAATTTTGTTCGAACAATTTATTATAAAAGATTTCCAGAATTAGAACAACTTGTTCAATTACCAATGGATTATCTTAAAACTGTTCAGGTAAATCATTTTTATTTATTAGAAAAGATTGAACAAAAAAAGAATTATTTCCATTTGATCTAAATCATTACTAAATTAATTAAAACGAATATTCAATTATCATTAGAATATTTTTAAAACATTGATTACATTTTTGTTTTCTTGTTTTAGGAATTAGCTAATAATGTTGATCGAGCAAAAATGAATGAAAATTTACAAAAATTTTTGACACCAGCAACAATTATGATAGTCAGTGTATCAGCTTCAACAACACAAGGGTATTTATTTATTTGATCTATTTATTTAATTATTTCAATTTTCTTTTTTTCTAGAAAAAATCTAACAAATGAAGAATTAGAACGTGTTATGGAAGCATGTCAAATGGTTTGTATTTTTATCAAATATTTATTTTTTTATTATAATCTTCAACTTTCTTTTTTGTTTAATTTTAGGCGATGAATTTAAGTGACAATAAACAAACAATATTATCATATGTTGAATCTCGAATGACATTTATCGCACCAAATTTATCAATTATTGTTGGTGCATCAACAGCAGCTAAATTAATGGGTATGGCTGGAGGTTTAACTAATTTAACAAAAATGCCTTCATGTAATATTTTATTACTGGGGGCACATAAAAGACTTCTTGGAGGTTTTTCATCAACAGCAGCTATGCCTCATGCTGGCGCCATTTATTATTCGAAAATTGTTCAAGATTGTCCACCGGTTAGTTATTTATAACAAAAAAATAGTTTTTAACTTTTACTTTATTTTTCAGTTTATCTTTTGATGATGAAAATATTTCAATAACTTCTACAGATTTTCGATTATTCATTTAACCCTCATACGCCCACCTTTCGAACTACTACTTGTTGACAAACTGGGGAGTGATGCGAAACTCACCCTAACATAATAGACACAATATACTATATTACCATTATATTATAATGGAACTATAATGGTTCTGGAGGAGACTTGAGTCTAAGACGAATAAACCAAGCAGCAGTTATTTTGAATGGTATTTATGGAATTATTTTTACTTTCTTCTCATTCTCTATTTTCAAAATGTTTGAGATTGTTTATTGCATATGAAACATTCACAGATATTCTAACAAAATTTTTCGTTTTGATGATGATTGTCATGTAACAAAAGAATGTTTTGGAAATGAAATGCTTCTAAGTACGTTGCACTCAGCTGAAACTTCTGTATTGATAAGGAAAGAATCTTACCGAACAGTTTTGATATGATTTCTTTCGTCATTAGAACTGAAATTTCGGCAAATTGAAGCGTACTTGAAAACTTATCGTTCCTGAAGTAACACTATTTATTACAGCCCCGGTTTGATTGATTGGTGTTACCAGCTTACTGTACTGGGTGTCCCTAAAGTACAGCTCGGAAAACAAGATCCTATATAGGGCTACAATTACAAAGCAATAAAAAGAATCGCACTGAGGTCCGAGTGGGTCCCATGTGGGCGTATTAGGGTTAAGAGAATGAAATTAGGATTTTCCTATTAGACTCAATTCTTATGAGTAAAAACCTTTAAGTTAGTTCTAAGTCTAATAAGCTTTCTATTGAAATAATAGCCAGAATTTTTTAAAGATAACTCTCTTGAAATTCTTTCATAAGATTTGAACAGAGATTTTCATTTTCATTCTTGCCCTCTATTATACAAAGAGATTAATGAATTACTATATAATTACCATGTCAAATTCATTCATATAGATTTGATGTAAATCTACAGAAGTAATTATATTGATACTAAAAGAAAACTTGATGAATATGAGAAACGAAATAGGAATCGACACTAAACAATAAGGCAATGTTGAAATTCTTAGATTGACGACAATTTACTAAAAGAAGTTAAACCAATAAATTATGAACGAAAATCTTCTCCATAAGATAGTTTTAATTGATGAGAATGCTAGTTAACTGCTCAATAATCTATATACATTTTTATTAGCATATAGCACGTTCAAAAACTGATAGGTTTCAGAGTTTTATTGAGATTTTCTCTTATAATAAAAGCATGCGAAAACTTCGCGAGGACGAACACTTACTTTTGAAAGTGTTGACACGTAGAATGTCCTAGAATAACTAAACACTTCGAAAGAGCCAATCAGATCCTCGGGCGATAAAGGTCACAATGATTAAGATACAGACTATTTGCACAAGAACGTTGAAAAAATGAGTCATTTTAATCAATTGAATATTTTTGATGGGATGTATTTTTGAGAATATTCTTAAATTTCTAAGATTTTCTCACGAAATCGTTTTCAATTTGAAATTTGTTGTTTTGATTTCGTCGTGAAACGAAATATTATTAGGCTAAAATTGAATACAATAATGACAAATCTGTCTTACTCAATCATAAGTCATAATCATCATCGAATTATTCTAGTCTCTGAAATCTTATTTTTATTTTTAAAAGATAAACTGAAAAACAAAATGCTGAAACTTGAAAATATTTGTTGATTATAATAATATTCTTATTTTTAGGATCTTCGAGTTCGAGTAGCACGTTTGGTTGCATGTAAAATAACATTAGCTGCACGTATTGATAGTTTTCATGAAAGTCCAAATGGTGAACAAGGAAAATTTTTATTAAGTGAAATCGAACGACGTTTAGAAAAATTACAAGAACCACCACCGGTTAAAGCAGTTAAACCATTACCACCACCAATTGATCCTGGAAGAAAAAAACGTGGTGGAAGAAGACATAGAAAAATGAAAGAACGTCTTGGAATGACTCAATTACGTGCTGAAGCTAATCAAACGAAATTTGGAGAGGTACAACTATTTTGTTTTATTTTAACATTTTTTTTTCTTAATTTTCCATTTTTTTTTTTATTATTTCAGATTGAAGAAGATGCATATCAAGATGCAATTGGTTTTTCAACAGGTATGATTGGAAAATCAGGTTCTGGAAAAGTTCGAGCAGCACAAGTTGATTCAAAAACAAAAGCGAGAATTTCTCAAAAACTTCAAGTTTGTTTTTTTTTCTGTTTTCTTTTTCTAATAATTGTTTTATTTTTTTTATTTAGAAAACTTTACAACGTCAAAATAATCCATATGGTGGAACAACAACAGTACATAATAGAAAACAAATTAGTGGAACAGCATCTAGTGTTGCTTTTACTCCACTTCAAGTAAGAATATCAATCTTAGATTTTTCTTTTTATAATTCTTTTTTTCCTAGGGCCTTGAAATTGTTAATCCAAATGCAGCTGAAAAAGATAAAACTGGAATTGAAAGTCAAAAATATTTCTCAAATACATTTGGTTTTACTAAAATTAGTCCATCAGTTATTCCAAAAACAACTTGATTTATTTATATGATTTTGTAAATAAATAACAATGGACAACATTAACAACAATTCTTTGTTTTTCATATGACGTTTTCTTTTTTGTTCTCTTGATCATGTTTAACACAAAACTTTATTTGAATATTAAATAAAAGATTTATGATCAGATAACCATATCGAAAAGATATTTTTTTAATCAATATTCAATTAACCATCAAGCGAAAAATTGACAATATCATTCGAAACACAAATATACTCAATTTGTTATTTATTATCTTACGCTCATTTAACTTGCAGAAAAGTATTTGAATCAACGAAAAATGTTAACATTTAAAACTTGTAATTCGATAATTTTTGTGCAAAATTTAGTTATCAACGAACGAAACTAGATGTTCTATGGATTAGAATTGAAAAAAGCTAAAACATTCTTCTACGATTTATTTCGATTTCAATGCCAAAAAAAGTATTTTTTTAAATATATATCTATTGAACTTCAGTAGATTTTCTCATTCAACTGCATAGTATATAAAGAAGAATAGATTTCGACTATTAATTCTGATAGTCGACTGGAAGCATTTTTCAGTCGGAATATAATCTCTCAGGCCGACAATCAATACTGATATTTTTCAATCATAAAACGAAGAGACTGAATATCATAGTCCACTTTTCAAAAATTCGACTGCCATTAAACAGAAAATGATTTGACGCTGCTACTCGTCTGATAATGTCATGTCAATATCAACATTTCATTTTGAGCTTTTAAATAAACTTTTTCTAAAAAAGACAAATCGTTGAAAAAAAACTCAACAAACAAATCACCAGAGTGAAATTCATGATGAAAAAAGATCATCGATTATCACTTGAAAATATGAAATAAGAAGTTTTATTGTCATTATGTGACATGTCTATTTGAATAAAAATGAAAGGAAATTCAGTGAAGATAAGTTCAAACATACGAAAGTTTCAATTGAAAACCATTAGAAAAAAAAGCAAATTTATAAAATAAATAAAGTTCGTTGATGTTTACATGTATATATATATATAAGATTTTCGATAAGACATTATTAACAAATCATCGAAGTATTTTTGTGAGAAAACGTTCATTCTTCATATCTATTTGATTTGGAAATCTTCATTTTTTCATTAGAATATAATATATTTTGAATGATTTCAATACTTTTATTTATATTTCGACGTAATTTCAAGTGACATTGAAAAAAGTTTGATCAAGAAAAAGAAAAGAATTGATGAATTCTGTTTCTTTTTTCTCGTATTTCGATTTTTTATTTGATTAGCGATGATGTTCGTTGCTAAATCGATGCATGACAAATAGTTACGATTTCTTATAAAAACCAAAAAACAAACGGCATTATTTTATCTTCATTGTTTGTTTTTTGGTTGTTTCAGGTTGAAAAAGTAATTAAAATATATAAATGATACTGAAACTAATTGTTCGTTATATAATTAATAAATATATGAAAGATTATATTGAAAAATTAGATGATGAGAAATTAAAACTTGATTTTAAACATGGTAATTAATTTTTATTATTTATTTATTCATTTCTATTTTTTATTTTTATTTTATTTTAGGAAATGTTACATTAGAAAATCTTCATTTAAAACCAGAAGCATTGGTTTGTTCATATATTTATTTCATATTTATTATCTATATTTAATTACATTCAAATTATTTTAATAATATAAAAAATATTTTTTTCAACTCATTGATTTTATATAAATAAAAAACGCTATTTATCTGTTTTAGGTTGGATTGGGTCTTCCTGTAACAGTAGCGACCGGTTTTATTGGTTAGATTTATTGATTAATGTAAAATAATTATTTTTATTTTTCTTATTAGAAAAACTTTCAATCGCTATTCCATGGAAAAACCTTCAATCACATCCGACAAAAGTACAACTCGACGGATTCTATATGTTAATTGTACCGAAGAATGGTATGTTATTTTCTCTCAGAAAAAAAACAGTTTTTTCTAACTTAATTAAGAAAAAAAACATCTTTATGAACGTCTAGAAACAATATTCTTCAAAAAAGATCCAATGAATTATTTTATGTTGTTGAAATCATCAATAAGAATCTGACTATTTAAATGTATTTTGAGCTCTTCTCAACATAGATTTTTCTGTATCTAGTAGTTATTCGTTTGTCAAAGCCTTCTCAGACATGTTTTCAAATGAAGTGATTGCTATGCGCTACAGTGTAATAGAGTCATAGTTTTTTAATTATCTGATTTGTGCTCAAGAAAAATGAATCCATTTTGAAAAGATCATTATAAATTTTCAAACTTTAATAATAAAAGCTTCGTGACAAATAATATAAACTAATTTTCACAAGCTTTGCTAAGTTGTAGCGGTAAATCTTGTCTTCATATTGACATTAACTCAATATTATGGATAAAAATAAGCTTTTTGACTGGGACAAAAAAGGCAAAAGTTAATGGATAAATTGATGAACGAATATAAAATAAATTTCTCTTTTTAGAAGTACATCATGATTTGCATGAATATCATGCAGAAAAAATGAAACGAGTTCAACGTAAATTGGATAATCTTAGAAAAGCAGCATTAGGTTAAATATTTACTTTTGTTTTATTTTTATTTTATTTTCATAATTATTTATTTATAGATGAACAAAAAATTAATGAAAAAGAAAGAGGATTTTTTGAAAAAATGAAATTTCAAATGTTACAAAATCTTGAAATAACTCTAAGAAATTTTCATATTAGTTATGAAACGAAATCAACTACTAAATTAGGACATCCTTTTTCATTTGGTGTTACAATTCATTATTTACAATTAATTGTAACTTTATTTTTATATTATTTTCAAATATTTATCAATATATTTATATAGACAACAACAAATAAAGAACGAGCAGGAAAAGTTAAAGAAAATACACTTGTCATTGCTCAGGTTTTATTATTTAAATATTTAATTATTTTACTGCATTTTATTTAAAAATTTTATTTTAGCTTAAAGAAGTCGAATTATTATCACTCTATTGGAATACGAATTGTACATCAAGAATTCATATGCCATTTCAATATGTTGTTGTTAGTATTTTATTCATATTTTTATCAAAATAATTAATATAACAAAGTTTAACTGAGATTTTCATAAGATTATATATGAAAATATTCAATTGTTATTTTAGTATTCTCTATGAATAAATTTAATCTAGTTATTCAATGAAAATCAGTTTATTTTTCTCAAACAATTTGTTTTCAGACAAATTCAACTCTCTTTGTCTTCTTATAAAATGTTCTCTTTTGCTGTCTTTCTAAAATACTTTAACAGAAGCATAACACGTTCGAAAAAGATTTTAACTGTTAATCAGTAAATTAGAAATTAGAAATGTCAAATTAGAATAGCTATTATAATAATGATGACACTTTAGGAATTAGGATTAAAATTAACCTTAGTACTTTGCTTGTATTCACATTAGAATTAATTAATGCTAATTAGTTAGCATTATTTTTGTGAATTCTAATAGATATACTATCAGAGACTATACCTCTCAGAGTTTGTCTTCGGAAGGTTCCCACAAAAGAACAAAAATTTATATACCTGAAAGCATCATTCAAAAACTTGTCCAACGATAATCTATGAATTAGAATAAAAAATAATATTAATTAATGGTAACAACTTGATATTAAGTAATTCTGATCGAAATACAAACAGAACATTGTGGTTAATTAAAATACTAAGACTATTTCTAATGTCATATCTCTATTATAAACTTCGACTGTTTTTTCAAAGATTTTCTTAGTTTTAAAGAAATCTTGTTCAGATTGTTAAAAGTTCTCTGGAGATTTATTTTTCGAATATTTTTTTTTCTTTAATTTAATCAATACTTTTATTAATTTTTCAAAACTTGAGTCTTAATTGTTGAATTATATTTTAGGATGATCTCAAATCGAAAATAGCGACTGATAACAAAGTACCAAGAAGCGATCAAATGAATTATAGTTTGGATATTAAATTGAATGTTTTCTTTTTCTTAGTTTTATTTATTTTTTTTCAAAAAGTTTTGCATCCAATCAATTTGAATTTAGAATTAGAAATTTCAACTAAATTCGCCGAACAAAATTTTCAACGCCCAATGTATAAAATAAAATATAAAATAGAACAAATGAGCTTTGAAATTGATCCAAAACAATTTTCTGATCTACTTGATTTTATTAAATTTCAAAATTACAGTGTTTTCTATGGTATGAATATTGCTATACTATCATTTTAATAATATTCTTTTTTTTCTCTTTTTCTAAAAGATCGATGTCGAGAATATCGTCAATTGTGTTTAAAAGATTTAGTTGGAAACACAAAATTAACAAAAGAAGAACAAGATCGTTTTCAAGTAATACTTTGTTTTTTAATATTTAACAAATATTTCATATTTATTTAAATAATAACAAAAAAAGGTCCTAGAATCAAAATTAGATGTTTTCACAATGGCATATATTCGACATAGTGTTGAATTAGAAGTATACTTTTATTTTATTTTAACTGAAGTCTCTTGTTTCAATGATAAAATTCTAGACTCACTTATATGCAGACACAAATGCTTATGATGATTATAGTTGGTGGAGTTGGTGGTGGAATGGAAGAACAAACGTGAATCAAGGTTTGAAAAATAAACAACTATTTATTTTTAAACTAACGAGAGAATATATCCGATTGATATGATTCGTTTGAACTCATCCTTTTGCTCATACATATAAGTAATTGTCTAAAATTAAAATACAAAAAATTATTTGTTAAATGAGTCCATTCTTATTCAATTATGTTCATTGTCCTCATTTTTCAATCTATTCAAGTATATTATGATAAAAGAGATCATTAACAAGGAACTTGTACATGAGTTTTTCTATAAGAATAATAGTTTATGATCCTTAGACGATATTATGAAGGTTTCAGATGCAGGATATTATTTCTTGGTAACATCGAATAGCTAAGACGTATGAGAATCTGCAAGCTTTCGTGAGAATTGCAGACTATAACAAAAGTCATAAGATGTATTCTTCTAGAAAATTTCCGATGAACATTTGTTATTACTGTTGTATTCTTAATATCGTTCATAGATATATTTCAAGAATGAAATCAATTCATGAACGGAAGAACCTTATAGAGCAAATTTCTTCACTCTACGCTGCATTAAACGGAACATTATCACTCAGTTGTCGTGTTTTGCAGGTCACAGGAAAAGACATTAAAAACTTCTTCCTTGTAGGACGAAGGCCTCTTCTACATCCAGCTTGCAGAATGATCTTTATATTAGATTTCTGACAGGAAAAGAAAACTTGTCTCTATATGAAGTACGATGTTAGAAACCATAAACGCACTGCTGTATAGAAAAATTATTTAAAATATAATCATCTTAATAAATTATATCAACATATTTTCTAATAAAAATGAAATGAACAATGAAAAAAAATTTAACATCGATAGAATGAACAAAACAGGAATAAAACGAGGATAAAGATGCAAGATTGAAAATGTAATCAATATAAACATGAGTTAAACAATGTTTCGACCGAAGCATTAGCCACTAGTACGGCATTTATTCTTCTGACTAAATTTCATGACAATTGAAAATCATGACGATTTTCACTATTAGACTAGAACTTCATTAGATTATGATCAACTAGATCACTATTATGTCTATGTGAAAAAACCTGAGTTCTAATGTAGAAAACCATTCAGATAGGTATCCCCGTTAAATATTATTGATAATATGAATTATAATGACATATATTATTTTATGTACAAGTGATAATCTAATCAAAATAATATAAATTTATTCCGTTATGTTTTCAGATCATCATCGAGTAATCAAAGGAAACATGCATGATGAAGATGAATTTTTCTCCGAAGAGGTTTTGTTTTTCTCTATGAAAATATTCTATAAATGGTAATTATTGTTTGATAGTTGTTAGATATTGAAGCACAACTAATAATAAACAAACTTGATTTTGCTTTATTATCAGCATCAAAAAAAAGAAAGTAATATAATTCGGTAATTTATTTATTTTTTTTTTGTAAAAATATTTTTATTTATTTAGATTAAATGAAAAAAATGATATAATTAGTCATATTATAATGGAAAATACTCGAATGAATTACAAACGACGAGCTATTTCGTCGAGTATCTTGTATAATAAAAAAATACAATAATTTATATTTAATTTCTTTTTTTTTTATTCATTTTAAGATTTATATTTGATATTGGATATTTTCGAATATATGGTTTAAAATCTAATGAACAACATCGACCATTAATATTAACATCAAGTTCAAAATCATTAAATTCATTGATACATCTAGAATTTGAATTAGCTCCAATTCATAAAAAAGCTGATTTTCGATTTCTTTTAATAATGGAACCACTAACTATAATCTATCATGCTGTAAGCAAATAATGAAAAATATTTTTTATTTGAACAAACTTGATATAAATATTCAATTTGAACAAATTTCTTTTATTTTTTTAGGCCACAATCAATGAAATTGTTGCACATTTTGAACCAATTGATAAAAATACTTATTCTGTATCTTCACAGTTTGTTCATCAAAAATAATCTTATATCAATATATACTATTTTAATATTATGTAGAATAAAACGACGAACATTTCAACAAATGGAATATGATTTATCTAATAAGAAGATTTTTGATATGTCTATGAAAGTCAACGGTTTATCTCTCTTATTGCCAGAATACGGATATTTTAAACAGTTATGAATTTTATTCTTGTTTTTTAGTCTTTTATTTTTCATTTTTTTCCTTTGTAGTGATTCAAAGGCAAACATTATTCGTTTCAGTAATTTAATACTTAGATCATGTCTCAATGATGATAAAGAAGAAGATGATATTTTATTTAAGGTATTTATTTTAAAATGTTGACTTTTTTTTATTTGTTTTCGATAGAGAATTGTTGGTTTTTTTTTTGAAACTTACTTTTTTCTTTCAAGAAAGTAAGATGAAACAACTTTTTGGATTTGCTCACTCAGAGGCACAAGCTCAAATAAATCAATCAGTTTTCAATGAAGACGAGTAGAGTGTGAATTTCAACTTCTATCCATTAATATATAGCTCAAGAAAAACGACGCTCAGAGCGTATTTAACCAACTGTTGTAGTGATCATTGATAACTTGAAATAATGCGAAAAATAAACTGTTCTATTTATTTTCATATTGATATTATATTGTATGATTGTGTTGCAGCAACAAATGAGAGAAAAACGATACTATATTAAATACAAGTTCTTATTGAATGATCTTGAAATGATTTATTCCGAATCAAGTATTTCTTATAAGTATAATGTAAAACTTAATAAATTAGTTCTTATGTATTTTAGACAAAGAACGATTTCATACATTACACGCCATTCCATTGATTGATACGAATTTTTACAAGTGTATTTATTCAGATGATGCTCA
The DNA here is from genome assembly GCA_905250075.1 of Rotaria sp. Silwood1. Taxonomy (NCBI): domain Eukaryota; kingdom Metazoa; phylum Rotifera; class Eurotatoria; order Philodinida; family Philodinidae; genus Rotaria; species Rotaria sp. Silwood1. The sequence goes on from CAJNOP010000212.1 coordinate 190,146, forward strand.
ATTAATCGAGTAATATATTTTATTTTGATTAAAGAAATAGTTTAAGATTCACGTTAAATTTTATGTTTTATTAAACATGTAATTCTTTAATAAAAATCAATTCATCATATATATATATATATATATGTAAACTAGATATTCTTATTATATTTTATTAATTAGTTGGCGTATTGCTGTTAAAATAGCACAAATGGCTGAAGTTGAATTATCAAAAATAATTATGACTAAAATTATAAATCATCATGAATCAGTTCCATTATTTTCTTCAATAATGATAGAAGTAATCAATCGAATTAATCTATATTGTAAAATCTTTGTTTTATTTTATTAATTTGATTTGTGTAATTGTATTTTAGTTAATATATTTCCTCCTCATACGAGTATCGAATCTCATATCTCGATTAAAAAATTATCTTTAATTATTATGCATACAAAAACATCGATCGAAACAGGTTAGTTAATTTATCTTCATGAATCATTTTATCTTATTTTCATATTTTGTATTTTTTTGTTTGTTATATTAAAAAGATATATCCTGTCATATATTGAAGACAAGACATGAAGATGAATATAGTAAATCAATAAGTATTATATTAAAAAACTTATCAATGATACTTCATTCATCTTTAGTATCAATCCAGTAAGATTTTATTGTCTTATTTTAATTAAATTAACATATTATTCTAGATCATCTTGGCCATTTTACCAAAATAATGTTATTGAATTATTATATTCTGACACTGATACGAAACTATGATTAGTTTTTCAAATTTTTCTATTCATTATCGGTTGTCTGTAATAAGAATAATAACAAGTTTTCATTTGGATAAATATATAATACTTCAATAAATATTAATACACATTAACTGAATCACTTTTTATTAACTGTAAATTAGTCAATTATTTTAAATATGATGAACGTGGTTCAAATTTGATTTATTCGTTTTTTTTACTTCAATAGAATCACTGAACTTAGGTTTTTAAAATTAGAGTTTATTGAGATTCACATTCTTTCTAGCTAAACTCAAATTAAGATGACTTTCCATTATTACAAATGCACATCCTCTACCTTGAGGTGTTGGTTCTATTCTTTTGTTGAATCACACTTACGAACTTTTCTTGTCTATGTTTGTTGTCTTGAATATTTCAAGATTAGAAAGTTACACTGAATACTTCGTTTTGTTTATCTTTTTCTTCGTTCTAAACAACAGAACGACAATATTATCAACCAGCTATTTGACTGTCTCTGAGAATTGCTGCATATGTTGAGTTAATCGCCTAAACTAGTGATTTTTGCCGATTTTCAGAGAACATTGCGCTTATCCAAATAACATTTGTGATGATGAAAGCTAGTCGTAGTATTTATACGTAGGACTATGACTACGTCTCCATATGTATATAATTATTGCTGACTAACATGAACATACATGTTTCTCGGAAATGACGAACGAGATGATTTTCTTCTTTCTAATAAGCAGTTAATGATACAATCTTTTTTCTGTATAAAATATGACTTACTGTTTATTGAGATAGTCATGCATTTAAATGAAGGAAAGGAATATTTGTCGTTTAAAAAATCAATACTTAATCTTGAAAACTGTTGCAAAATTGCGGATTAATTAGTAATTTTTTTTATTATTTAAAAAATGATGGATTATTTGCCAAAAGTGACACGATTTTAAGGACATAAAAGATGATTATTATATGACGGTTCTGACGAAAATTTCTATTCAGTTATTCAAATAATTGATAATATAAGCATTTATTTCCTTGGTCATGAATGATTAATTGAAAAAATTTTATAAATCAAATCAGGAAATAAAAGAAAAATCGGTACACTTTGAAGACACAAGAGTATACCATGAAAGTATAGAAAATCGATTTTTTTTTTGCTTAAATCAAGTAGATTCAACCACAAATAGAAACTAAAAGTATCAGATAAATTATACTATAGAGAAAACCTAAGTGTATAATCTTTTTCGTTAATGGAAAAAACTACTGAATTTTTTCAGTTATTAAAGCAATTATTTTTTTGCTTTTATATAACTATCAATGAGACATGAAGTACCATCATTAGTTATTTGATAGTCTTCAGGCCATATCACGTCCGAGATTACTAATTCTTTCATAAGTAAGTTGTTGACAATTTAAAATACTTGACCAATTTATAGTTCCACCATTAGATAGAACAAGTTTAGTGTACCATTTCTCTATAGATTGCTTTAAAACCAACGCATAAATAATTATTATTTTATATGCTGTCATATCATTTGGATTTAACCTACCAACTAGCCAAACGTCTTTATACTCATCCCAATTACTATATTTATAGTTGTAAATAAGAGGTATTTTATTTGTTGTTAATTTAGATACATCAAGATGAATGTGTAAGCCAGCTAACCGTGCATCAGGTATGCTTTCATATAAAAGAACAGCAGTAAATGACGTACTCATATGAGTATACTAATATCAGAAAGACCTTTTTCCTCTATCTGCTATATCAATATGAAGAAATTCAGACTCTGACGGGTCTTGAAAATAATACAGTGTGGCATGACCAAGCGTCACAGAATTTCATTTTTTTACATTATGATACCTATATCTCATCAATAATCAATGCAAACTCTCTAAAATTTTTATCATAGATACAAACTATTCATCTTTTCGAAAACTTAACCATAGTTTACATTGGTTGTAATGCTTGCTTTACTGTCAGAAAATTATCAGTTTTATTCAAGATAAGCGTTGTCAGGCGTTAAAATCATTTATTTTGAAAACAACGCAAATAGATGGTATTTCAATATCCGAACTGATTTTTTCATTAAATAGTAGTCTTCCAAAAGTATATTGATTTGCATCTCATTAAAATTTTATACCTACCTTCGCAAGAGTAGATGAAAACTCAAGGGAAAAAAATTAAAAGCTCTAGAAAAATCTAGTAACAGTCTATCAAAACAACGAAACACGACTGCAACAAGACTTGTGATCAACATTTTTACAGTTTACTTTAGTATTCTTCTGATAGTAGCTGTCTTCGTTGTTCCTTATGTGATTAACTAATATCTCAGTCATCGTATGAGAAGCTAGGTGGCCTACACGGTTCACTAGAAGTATTTGCAATAAATAACGCTAATAAAAGTTACTCTGATAATCATTGTTTCTTCTTTGCATAGTTATATATTTCACAAAAAAATTGTCTGTTTGGTGTATATCTCTTTACTTGTTGAAAAACTCGTCTGCTCTTTGTTGTTATTAATAAAAGCATGATCTTGATTTAAAAATGTCAACTATATATTATATCGTATTCATCTGCGATTTTCAAAACAACTCACATAAGTATTGTGATATTATTCATAGCGTAACAATTAAACATATCAATAAAAATAATATAATGTCAATGTTACCAATTGAAACTATGTACTCAACACTATATTTTCTTAATAGCAGCGCACGCTTCGATGATATTAAAAAGTACTTTGCTGATGGTAGATAAAAAAGAACTCATCAGTACAATTTTCACTGAAGCAAAAAAAAATACAGCTAATCAATTTGTACTTAGAACTAGACTATGAGTTTTGAAACAAGTTTTTTAGACGAAACCTACACGGTTGTACTGAAATGTATACCGGAGTTCTATCGTTAGTTTCTAGTATATGGTCATTTTAGAAATTATGTTTGAAGGTATGGTAATATGATGATCTTATTTATGAAATGTATTCAATGCAAATTTCCGAAAGAACCATTTGATTGAAATTTTCTTTTGATTCTCTTGAGTGTGAGAGTCTTTTATCAAGGAACCTTTCTGTGTCTTACACAAGCAAAAGAACGTCTGAATGAATGTGTACCGATGGACTTGCAAATTAGTACGGATTTCTTTTTTTGACAACAAAGTCACACAAAACCTTAGAAAAATAATAACGTTGATTTTTCTCATAGGAACTCTAATAAGTAAATATTTTCAGTTCAACACATTTGGACAGTTTGAAACCGAGTTTCATTTCATTGAAAAATTTATTTTGACTATAGGCTTTCGTCGAATGAAATCGATTAGTTCATATCACTTATTTTCGGCTTTAAGTCAAAAATTTGAGAAACCGTATCATATGTAAAAAGAATATTTTGATATTGTTTGTTGACTTGATTAAAAAAACAATCGATTAAGCGTTTACTTTTATTGAATATCTTATTTCAATAACAATTAAAATGGTTTTTAAAATGGCAAAAACAAAGAAAAACTTGACGATAGATATGTTAGCTTCTCAATAGTATAAACGAGATTTATCTTCTCTCATTTGCTCAAAGATTTAGTAAAAAATGGAATCATATTTCTCTTAGTGAATTAAATACACAATAAGAAAAAAGAATTTACAATAAAGACTGTTCAACAGTAGAACAAGCTAAGAAATAAAAACACCGGTAAAAAAAATAGCACCAAAATAAACCTAGAGTGAATGAAGATGATCCATAGGTGCATTTGAACTTGTTCCACTGCTTACTTTGGTTAATTCATTTAGAGCATCTGTTACCTATTACAAAAAAAAATTATTTATTTATGTATTATTTTCGTGATATCAAGACAAACATTTTTTAATGCATTATGAGTTGATATTAAAACAGAACGAAGACCAGTTAATTTCGCTTGATAATATTCTTCTTGTCTTTTTAATAATAAAGACCATTGATATTCTTCTTTTGGATACCTAATCATCATAATTTTATAATTAAAATTATTTTTTAAATGAATTTTGTTTTTTTTTCTCTTACGAATATCCTTGTGACCATAATGGAGAATTTTTTGAAAGACGATCAGTCATTTGATCGATTTCATTTAATTTAATGCATAAAAATATATTCACACTAACAAGGATTAATATTCTATTTAGTAGAAAAAAGAAAAACAACAAATTCAATAAGAAATTTTTTTTTTATTGAAAAAATATGTAAAATACGTCTTATTGATACATACATTATTAAACAAAATGGAACTAACAAATGGTTTTTTGACCATACCGAAGAAGATGATGCATCTGATGACGAAGATAAAACTAACGTTCCACCTAAAGTTTAATAATTTATTTCAAAAATTTGTATGAAATAATTAATTATTTGAAAATTATTCATATATCAGTTGTTAAATATTGATCATTTTTTTTCTCTTCTTTTGCATGAAATCATTATTGAAATTCTACATATGCTAAAACTTTCAAGATGATAGACAATCTCAATTTTACCCGATTTTGATTTATTGACATGTCCTATAAAATATAATTGATTAAAACTTCTACAATGGAATATTTTTTATTCTTACAACTAAAAAGAAAATTATTGTTCTAAATAATAATCAACATTGATTATTAGATAAAAATAATCTTAAAATTTACTTTTCCTCTGTCAAATTTTATATATCCATTTTTAATAAGTCATTTTATAGAAAAATAAACTATCAAATTTGAATAAATTATTTTAAATATAATTAAACTAGATTCAAAAAGAAAACAATCATATATTATGGATGTTTCAAATTGATTATTTTCTCTTCTGACATTCTGAAGATCATTATTATGTGTATGAATCTAACTTTCTTGAATAATATTCATCTAGATTTGTTTCATCTGCTGCTACATGTCAATCTTAAAGCTTATCTTTTATGATTAAAAATTATTTTTAGAAAAGTATTCAAAATAAACGTCATTGTCACTGATAATTTCCAATATTGTCTTCGTTGATGTCAACGATAGACAAGGTATTAGTTAATCAAACGAGTTTATATCTGAGAATAATAATCAAATTAAACTATTTTTCTCAAATGTTTTTTTTATTTCGTGAGAAATCATCATAGATTAGTGACTGCGTTGTTCGACACGTATTCAACAAATATTGTATTTAAACCTTGATACTGTGAGGCATAGAATGGCTCTGAACACGGTACTAACAGTTCTTTGTCTCGAGTTACTCACTGAATAGCATAATGACTAAATTGTGATATTCGTCTTTTCTTGTGGCTAATTTATCATGATTTAGTGTGTATGGTGAGTGCAAAAACTCCATGTTAGACTTGTCTTCTATCAAAAACTACAGTTTGAAAAAGGACTTACTTTGAGTGTGATGGATAGGTTCTTTGTGAGTTGTTTGTTTTCGTTGTTGATCTATTGAAGAATCATTGGTTGTAGAATTTAATTTAGTTGATTGTTGTTTTTGTGAATGTTTCCTTTTTGGTTGATTTTCTTTATCTTGTTCAGTATTCCTTGTTGTACTCGAAGATCGTGGACGTTTTGAACAATTAATATCAATACGTTTTACTAAATAATTTATTAAAAAATAATAATAAATATTTGTGAAAAGAAATTTAAAAAAAATTGAGCAAAACACCTGTTGATGTTGATAGTTCGATTCGATTGTCTTTTAAAAAGCAAAAAAAAAATTAATTAGCAGCCAAACATTGTAGCACCAGCAAGTTAAAATATTCAAGAAAAACTTACTCAAATCTGTATATGAATCTTGAAGAGCAGCCATTGCATTTTTTTCGATGAATGCTGAATAAATAGATAAAATATAACATTTTATCTTATGAAAAACATATTTTACTATTTTCCACATACTCATTCTAATATATTTTTAATAAGAAATACTTCAATTCATCTCTCCTTTAAATAATAACTATTATTCTTATATATGATTAGTCTTCTAGGATGATGCCATCAATACAACACTGTTCATTCAACAGAACGCATAAAACAACAATCAAAGTAATATTCTTCTCGTAAAATAGAAAGGAAAAAATCTGATGTTAGAATGGCGATGATGGCATTATTGAAATGAATATCGATATTATTCAATAGGAATATAATCATTTAAATGAATAAAATAAAGAATAAATTCTTACTTACATTTAATAATAATCATTAAACTTTTAAGATATCTAACTTCACAAGTAACTTTTAAATGTGATTTATTAGGTCCAGTTTGTACAAGACAATAACGAGATGCAACAAAAAAAGCATCAGCATATTTAATTCCTTCATTTCGAACTTCTGTATCTACTATATAATGAGATTTTGATAGTTCACATTGAATAACCTATTGATTTTAGATTTAGAAATAAAATAAAATTAAACATCAAAAATTCTTAATTACTTGTTTTTCATTCGAACAAATGGTTGTTGCACCAAAAACTGCAGCAACACCAACTTTATAAGTGCATAAACGTTCTCGTTTTCCTGTTTTTTCATTATGATTCCATTCATCAGCATGATAATCTATAGAAAACAAATTCAAATAATCAAATACATATTGAAAAATAAAAATAAAAACCTTTAATACGACGTGATGCATGATAAGCAACAACAAAATCATTATCACCAAATAAATAATCAAAAAGACGTTCAACCGACAATGAATATGTTCGATCAATTAATTGAGTAGCTAAATGCGATTCACATGGACATTTTGAAAGATAATTTGTTTCTATATTCAAATAATATTTTCTTTTTTGTATAAATATTATTAATGAAAAGAAAAAAAGAAAAGTAAACCTGGAATAATTGACATTGTTATAAAAGAATTATCTTGTTTATTTATATTTGAATTTGATTGACGTATTAGTGTATTTGTATTTGCTTCTTCTCCAATAGGTATTATACCTTGATTATCATCATCATTATAATTATCATCATCTATTTGACGTCCACTATAAGATGATATACTTGAATGATCGTCAATTTCTTCTTTTTCACTAGATTTTGAACAAAGTGAATTTGGTGTTACACTCTATCAACAAATACAAAAATAGAACAATTTTTAGAATTTTTACTCAGTGAAATATATGATTTAATAAAAAAGAAAAAGAATAATAAGTAAATATGATCTATCGTTACATTCTTTCAAGTGAGAGTCATTATTTGAATAAAAAAAAAGCATGAAGGACGACAAGGAAAGAATAACTATTCTCTTTTGATTGGCATGCTCTACAGTTAACAAGATTTCCTTGAAAATATTTTCTATTATCATCATACGCCTACTCATTTATTTAAGTCTAGTTATAAAACAAGATATAAAAATATATATCCAGACAATATTTAATAAACTTAATTCAATACAACAAAACACACAAAAAAAACTAACTAACTTATCATAAAAGATAACTACTGTTGAGAAAGATAGGAGTTATATCTTAAACAATTAAAATAAAACAAATCTTACACAATATTTATCATTTGTTTCGTTTTTCGTTTGTTGTTTTGGAGAATTTTTTTCAGGTGTAGAAGTTTTTGATTGTTTATTATAAGTATCTTCTTCATCAGTTGTCATATCTAAATCATTTCCGTAACATTGATGAATCAAATTCCATAATTGTTGAGAAGATATTGGCTAAAATTTACAAATAAATTTTTACTATATAGACAAAAACAAAAATACAAACTTGATCAATTAAAATACTTTGCCATATTCGATATATCATAGCATAAGTTTTATCACGTGTTGCAAAACTTGCAAAAAAATATTTTTCATTTTTATTTGATCGAATTTCAATTGCATTTGGAATAACTTTAGCTGTTTTTTCTCGTGTTATTGCAACAATATCTTTAAATTTTAAACATAAACTTGTTTCCCATTTAAGAAAATTAGCATAAAAACATAAATAATTTTGTGATATATACATTCGACCTTGTATTAAGATTTCTTTTTGCCATGCACATGAATAATCTTTATTTAAATAATAATTTTTTTTTTTTTGTTTTTAAATATAAATTTATATCAAAATGAATATCTTACCAACAATTAATCGTTCATCATTTGATAAATCTTTAAAAACTTTTCTAAATTCTTCATTTCTTTGACGATAAGTTGATTGAAAAGGCTAAACAATAAATTTAATTAATTAATTATTTAAAAAGAAACACCAACAAAAAACAAACAAAAATCTAAATAGCAATTAGCATTCTTAAAGCATTGCATTCGTCTTTTCTTTTTTTTTTTTGTTTTCAATGTAAGAATCTTGAGAAATATTGAAAAAAGCAAAAAAGAGAAATAAATTTCCATATAATCTTAATTTTAATATGAAAATTAGCAATGTGAAAAATCTACCCAATATTTCAGTATTGAAGCTGCTGTTAGAAAAGCATTTGTAGCTGTTGGTTTTACTGAACATATTTGTTGTGAAGCAATAGGATAGAATTGATTGTTTATGTTAGTTGACAGTGGAAAGCTGATAGATTTTGTTGAACGATTTACTTGAATAATTCGACGTTTCATTTTTTCACTTGAATATTTATAAATAATTGAAGATTTTCTTATTCGATCTGAATAACGATATGATTTTGTTCGTCTCATTGTAAATGATAATGATGATAAATGATTAAGATTTTCTTGTAGAATCGTTGAATACCTTTGTTGATTTTTATGATGATGTTCTTTCGAAAAATTTTCATATGTAAATGTATGCGCATTTAATATTGATGCTGATGCATTTGCAACAATATTCTTATGTATTGTATTATTCGATAATGGAATTGATAAATCCGAACATATTTCAATAGTTGGTGAAACTATTTCAAAATTTGAAGATAATGAACTTGATGATGGATCTTTTGATAAGTATGATTTAAGATTATCACCAGATAATTTTTCACGTGATGAACTTTGTTGTGTTAATATTTCATTTTTATCATTTTCAATTAAGAAATTTTCTTTTTCTATACTCATTAGATTCGATTGCATTGGTAATATTTCATTATTGAAATCAGTTTTTATTCGAGAATTTCGAAAACTATTTGAACGAAGAAATAATCGAATTGTATCCATTTAATTTATTATATTAACATTAAAAACAACAATAAAAATTTATTAGATCGAATACCTTTAACAAATAGATTCCAAACACAGTATGATTAATCCATAAAAAAAAACAATTCAACGAGATGCGTCTCTACTGATGTTTCTTTATGTATATTACATTTTTCTTCTTGTTCGTCTTACTTTTTTTTTTCTTTCTCGTTCGATACCCTTTGAATTACAAAAGGCCTAACCATTCTCTCTGTTTATTACATTTGCTGTTTTTTTTCATAAAGCGGTATTTTTATGTAGGAGAAAAATCAAAATAATGTGCGATTATAGACGTAAAAATATTCTCTCATTGTTTTACTATTTGACATTATTATTAACTCATAAAGAGGATTGAAACAAAACTAGAATATATTAATTATATTCAAACATATTTATAAATAAAAATTTGAAATCTCTTTTTCAAAAAAAAAAACAAAAATAAGAAATAAATCGTAATAACTTACATAATACCATGGTTTCTTTTTTTTTGTTGTTGATGATGATGAAGATTTATCTTGTGTTTGAGATGATATATTATTATTTTCATTAATTTTATTTGTATTTATTGATGGTGAACTTTGTTTTTTTGAAGATTTTCGCTTTTTTTCAAAAGATCCATTATTACTCATTGCTGATTCATTACTTGTTGTACTTGTTGATGATGATTCAAGTATGGTTGTCCTTGGATATGAATTTATTGATGATAGATCTTCTAAATTTGCATTTATAACTGGTTCACTTTTATTTCTTCTATGATCAATTTTCCGTTGTTTTGTTTTAAGATATGATAATGATGATATATTAACTTTATCTGTTGATTCATTTATTATTGATTTATTTTCTTCAAATGATATATCATCACTATTTGATGGAGATGATATCACAAACATTTTTACATTTGATGATTCATTATTTGGAAGACTTAAAACATCTATATAAATCAATACATGTTTTTTCTTTCTTTTTGATTTCAAAAAAAAATTTATAACCTGTTTGTTTGTCAGAATTTGCTTCATTAACATCATAAATAGTTCCTGAGAGATTCGATGAAGTATTAGAAGTTTGTGATGATATATTATTTAGTTGTTGTCTTGGACTTGCCGGCAATGTTATTAATGAAGATATGGATGTTACTTGACTAGATTCTTCTTTTGGTGAACATTCTGATGAATAACTATTTAAAATTATTTTTATTTTTTATTTTTAAACAAAACAAAAATCAAATTAATCGAAATGTTACTTTTATTCGAATCTAGTTAACTATTTACATTTACTCATAAGAATGTTAAATAAAGACAAAACAACGATTGTATTCTATGATGAATTTATATTATCATTATTTAAACTAACAGTGAATAATTTTATATTAAACATAGTTATCGAAATCAATCAATAAAGTAGAATATAGTTTATTGTATTTTGAGAACTCTTTTTTTAATTTTTCATAGTACTTTTTTCAATTATAATATGTTAAAATATATATGATTAAGTGGAAAGAAAACGTATCAATCCATTTAGACAATCAAAAAATTTCCTCATTGTAAAGATGATTGCATTTTTTTTTTCTATAACATAGAACAAGGTCAGTATGCCCATTTTTTATATTTCATCAGTTATTTATCTGTTCTGACGGAATCAACTCGAGATTAATTTAAGACAAACAATTCTAATTAGTAGTAGTGAAGCTAGTGGGGAAGCTCAGCTTCATCTTGAAAGTTTTATTTTTATTTAGATTATTAAATTTTCGTCACTAAAATAACTGACTTTGAACAATGAATACAGAGCTTCACTCCTCTTAGACTGAAATCCTCGTTCCATCGCTACTAATAAGTATTCATAGAACATCAATTCATATGAGATTAAGAAAAGTCTTAAAATAATCATCTTTACGAATTATGTTTACTGAGATTCAATGTTACTCACCTTAGAAAAAAATAAATAAATTGGTTTTTTCATATACGAAAAAGAGTAAGTAAAATATATACTATCTATGAACATAAAGTTCACATAAAACATAATCATAGTACTACCGAGTGTGCCAAAAGTCAGTCCTGAAATGACTCTTCATGATTAAACCGATTCACATGAGATTTTCATCATCTCATTGGATATAATCACAATTTTTAATTCATCTAATTTCCCGAATAACTATTGTTTCCAATGCTCATCCTCAGCAGTAGCTCATGGAATGTTGTCTTTCAAAATATCAGCAGAAGACTAATTCATAAACATTGTGCTAAGATCATTATCGCCTCATTACCAATTCTTTTTTACTTAATTTTCAGTGCAAAATAGCATATTCATATATAAGAATCGATGATAAGATGACAACAATCTTTATGCATTAGTTTTTGAATAATGTTTCGAAAGACATAGTTTCATGCCTGATTATTGATGATAGTCATTTGAAACAAAAAATATCGATGAAAATAGACCATAATATTCTAAAAAATAATGAAAATCTTATGTGAATTGGCTTGATCATTGAAGATTTATTCTAATTTTATTTGTCGAATTAGTTTTGTAAGAATCTATATGCAAAAAGGAAATATGAATAGAGAAATTTAATGATTTAAAATCATTTTCAATTAGTCTCAACATGTGATAATAGATCTCATTGAAACGAAAATCTCAATTTAAACAAACTCTAATAATTATCAATGAATTCTGCTTAGTATTTTTATTACCTGTGTAAGCGAAAGAGATTTGTAAGATTAACATTCGATATGATCAATGATAAAATTGTTTCTTTTCAAGACTTTTATCTAAAAAGTTTGATCTGAACCAATTGAATTTAAGTAAATATTGACAAACGACAATTACAATCTATTTCTTTGTTGAGAAAATATTTGTAAAAGATAATATTATTCTTTTTTTTTTTTTTTTTTTTCTTATTCTATTGATCAAAAAAAGAAAACGCACGTGAAATAAAGTGACACGTTTTATTGAATATCTGAATTAAGAATTGATTGTATTTTATATAATTTTCTCACCTTAAATTCGTTCCATCTAAAGAAATAACAGGTGGAATTTGTGACATATTTATCTAAATCTAAAAAGAATCAATTCACAACAAACATTGTTTTTTATTTTTGTTCTCGAAAAGAAAAAAACATTGACATTTCATTTTTTTTTTTTTTTTTTGTTCATTTTTTTCAAATTTAAAAGACACAAGCAGGAATAACGAAAAGAAAAATAAAATAAAGATAAATATATTGAGTTCATTTAATAATAGAACATTTTCTTTTGGTTTATCAAGTATATTACATTGGAGGACGATTTTGTCTAAATGAAAGAAAAACAATATTTAGTTTTTTTAAATAAAAACAAATCAATAATAGAATAAAAGTCTAGCTGAGCATAGCGAAAGCAAATTAAAAATATGAAAAAAAAAAGTAATTATCTCTTTACAAGTTAACTTGTTGTTGTTCTTTGATTATTTTGCATTAGAGCCATTTGATATGGTAATGGATCATTACTTAATTAAATTACAGTTTTTTTTACTATTTATCAAATAAATGTCAATTATCATCGAAAGAAGAAAATCATTTGTTAAAAAATAATTAAACTTAATTTTTTCGAAAAATTTAAATAGAAATTTGTATGTATTTCAGATTGAAATTAATTCAATTCTTTCAGAAATTATTAAAATAAATCTTTATCTAAGATAACATTCAAATATAATTTCATTGAAACATTTATTTTAAAACAATTTTATAAAAAAATTGACTATTCAAATCAAGATTTTTTTTCTATAACAATCTGATTTATTAACATTTTTATCTTCTAAAAAAGAAATTTAATAGGTCCAAAGGATAATGTCAACCCTTTGGACAAATGTTATTTTTCCACTGTTCACATTCAATAAATCATTATATTCACAACAAATATTACAATTACTTTTTCGAGGACGTAATACTATATATAGAGAGGAAAGAAAAAACCTACAATACATGACTAAACCATAAGAGAAAAGAAGACGAACGTAAGTTCACAGGTATAATCCTATACAAGAAAGAGAAAAATCCTTATGACTGCATCTGAAGAAAATGCAGATCATAACATCGATAAAAACTCCAAAACTACTCACATAAAGTGCTTTCATTCTTGAAGTGCTAGAACTAGTGACCGAAGGAAAGAACGAAATCAACTAAAAAGCTAGTCTCTCTCATAAGAGATGAGCTGCAGCGCTAGACCATTCTATCCTCAGTCCTATTCAACTCGTAACGACATTTTCTGATCATTTTTATTTCACTTTCTGTGAAAAATGATGACATAACTGTCAAAAATCGAACATTTTGGAGGAAAAATCTGAACATAACGCAAATTTATTAGAGTTTTTTCCAAGAATTAGTTCAAAAATGTGGACACATTGATAATTCTCTAGAAAAAAAGACTTCGTACGTAAAAAAAGTTATATCATTGATATGTTGTCAACATGGAAATAATTAAAGGATTTATTCTATGTCAATATCGAATATCTTCTACTGGCAATAAAATAAACGAATAACTGATACTTTTTAAAGAAAATATATCTTGTGAGAGATGAACTATTTGTTATTAAAATCGAATACTTTTATTTTTTTCTATTTTATATTTCAGTCGTGAAAAATTTGACAGAATTTCAAATGATATAATATTGGTTTTTTTCTCCAAAAACAAAAAACAGAAATGTTCAATTTTTTTAAAAAGATTTTTTAATCGGTTGTCAATGGTGACAAGTATCTCTACTTTCGAAATTTATTTCTAACGATAATAAAAGATCAACTAAATATTTTATGTTCTTTCTTATATTAACAAAGAATAACAACATTGAGTAGTATTCTGTCAATGATATACTAGAAATATTAAAAAAAAAAACGTTTCTTATGATCTCTATAGACAAAAATTTTCAATTGAATATAGTGAATTGTTTTTATAAATTCTGTCATATTTTAATTGATTTATAGGACAAAAATAATTTTTTTTTAAGTTTAAGACTTAAATGAATTACACAATTAGTTAAGATAATATAAGACGAAACTTAAATAAAAAAAAATTCTTACGTTTTCCATGTTTTATGAAGAATAAAAAAGACGACGAATGTAATCATACAAACAATTCCAACAGCAATATAAGCCCAACCAAGAAATGGATTTTTTCCTCCCATCCATGATGTTGTACTTATTATAAATTGTTTTCGACCGGCAAAACTTATTACTGGATAATCTTTAAAACAAAAACAAATAAATTCTTAAAAAACAAAACACTAAAAATAAAATATTACTATAAGTAACGTAAAGAGTATAGTTTCCTTGTGGTAAACCATTTGCAAATGATCCTCCAGCATTTCTTTCTAATTTTCTATATAATTTTCTAAATGTTGGCATTGCAGCAGTTCGCATCCAAACAATAAAATCTTCATTTTCATAACCAGTATTGTTCTCATTTAATGGATCTAGCTGCCATGCTGTCACTTGCCAATTTGGTGGTCTTGGATGTGAACTAAAATCTATTTAAAAAAAACTCCAGTTCATTCTTCCAAAATTAAAACAAAATAAAGACTTTACAATTTGAAGCATTTTTTGGATTTTTAAATTTGACTGCTTTATCTGTTGACCATGCAATACCAAGATTTGTTAGTGTAACATTTTCTGTTCCTTTATATGATAAATACAATGTATCTAAAGATTTTCATTTAAAATAATATTTAAAAAAAAAAATAAAAGATAATTTTAATAAAATATACTAAACCATTAAATCTTGAATTCGCAATAGCACCACATGGTGCATAATCATAATCAGTTCCATTATTTACTTTTTGATATGGTTGACAATCACTTGCAACTGCACCATCTTTACCTAATAATTGATTATCATCTCGAGAACGAACATAACGACGATGATTTTGATAATAATTTATTAAACCATAATAAAAATACACATCGCCCTAGAAAATTAGTTTTTAAGAAAATGTTTTTTTTTTTCAAATTACAAGTAAACTAACTTCAAATGATTTGTCTAAATAAAAATTGATTTCACAGTTACATGATTGACCAGTATTACTGTATCTTTCTAAAAATTCTGCACATGTGCCTGATGCGGTTGTACTCACACATTTTGTATCAGTATAATCAATATCATATTCAAGTACCTTTTTTTTATAGAAAAATTACTAATACAAACAAAAAGTTAAGAAAAAAAATTCATACTCGCTCGGATGTAACAACAAGTACAATACCAATAGGAATAAATGTTAAACCAATAATTAGAAACACCGGTAATGCTGTGTTAGCAGTTATTATTGGTTGCCATGCTGGTAAACGTTGTTGTTTAAAAGCTGTATCTATTTCAAAAATATATATTAACAATTTAAACTAATATTAGTATTTTTTTATTTAACCAGCTGGTTTTTTGCTTTTTTGTTGTTCACGATCTTCTTCGGTTTCTGCTTGACCTGGCATCTTTTTTTTTTGTTTGTTTGTTTTATTAAGAAAACTTTTATTTCCAACAGAATATGACAATACTAATTATAGTATTGACTTATTTTTATGCATACTTCTAATAAAAAACAAGAACAGAACAAGTAACTAAAGGACAACATCATCGTCTTCATCACTCTTTTCAAAAAAATGATTACTCATCATCATTTTTTTTCATTTTTTTAAAATATTCTATTATTATTTTTTTAACTAAATTTAACGTTATTTTCATTAAATTCGAAAAGAAAACAAAAAGGTCATGTGTAGATGTCACTTGTTGTCGACTGAGAGATCATCTCTGAGAAATATTTATATACGAGCAGTCTTTCCAGAGCTAAGCAAAGACAGTCAACATTTGAATGCGGAAGAGGACAGGCTGTAAACTATTTGAACGATGAAAAAAGTTTTTCATCGAATGTTATGAAAACTAGACAAGTAAGTATGTAATGAGACAATGCTGTGCACGATATCTAACCAAGATCCTGCATCATATTGTTCTTAGGATACCCATTCAGTTGCCTAACTGAAAACTGTCATAATACACATATAACTTAAACTCAGTACTTTTTCTAAGGTAATTCAACCAATATCTATTTTCACCTTAGATTTTTTTCTTTCTTCCCACAGTACATGTTACAGAATTGCACAGACCACGGGTATGTAGCCCTTATAACGTTATAGCATTACCCATAGTAATTTCTTCATGGCAATTAATTTAAAACTCTTAGTATTAATCAATTAAGTGTTAGGTGAAACAGCTTGATATTAATACTAATGATTAATTGATCCACTAATATGTAATATTAAGTAATAAGTAATAAGTTTTAATTTAATTTTAAATTAAGGTAAATGATGCAACCCTAATTATCTGTGTAGCGTATCTCTAATGAACAGAGTGTTATTTTATTCTTTTCTCATTTGCAGATGAAAATAAAAATGTACGATTGAAACACAACTTTACGAATAGATGATTCTTCTGTAGATATAATGTATCTGTGAGAATATCCGTTTAGTATATAATTTAAATTTAACATGTTGATCGTTCATGTTTACTCTATTTTGTATGCTGTATATTATGACTTCATAATGATATGTTGTTCTACAGAACAAAAAGGAAGATATAAAAACAATGACAAAAAAAATCATAATCTGAATTAGTTTAACACTCATTCGCTTACATGCATACACACATATGCGTGTCTATTTGTATCAGCCTATAGCTGTATTTAGGCGAGAACAAAAAAAGTTATCTGAGTATCGTGAAAAACATTTGTGTTTAGCATAAGTTTGTAGCAATAGCACGAATCGTAAGAAGAACTAATTTTCATGTGAATTACCTAGATATTCGTGCACTATTTTTGACAAGGTTCAGTTACGGATCTTTGTTTTTCCAATTGTTAAAAACTTATGATCAGAAATATCTATTAAAAAGTTTGTATGTAAGATAGCTATTCATACTTCTATTTCATAACGTCTTTAGTACCCAGGCAGTCAAGATCGGAAAAAAAACGCGTTTAAACGCATTATTTTAACGTTTTTTTTCGCTTGAAAACGCTTCGAAAAACGGTAAAAGCGCACATTCTAACATGTATAAACGCGATATTTTGTCTTTTAAGTGAAAAAAACGCGTTTATATGCGTTGCTCAAGCGTTTAAAAGTCGTTTTTTGCTGGAAAACGCGTTACAAAACGTTAAAAGCGCACATTTCAACGCGTAAAAACGAGTTTTTTCTCTATTGTTGACTGACTGGGTATACTTAAAAATTGTTTGTTTTTGTAGAACTCACTTATATTTTCGAATAAAATAGTAAATGTAAGTTTTAAGTGGAAATTTTCTGATTTCCCTTTAATGCTGATATTACAATAATAATCTTAAATTAAGAAAGGCTACATACGAAAATGAAATATTGCAATAAAAATCAACATAGTGATTATAATTGTATTTCATCAATTTTTTTATTAAAAATTCGACGTGTTGCTTATCTAAGTGACTATTATCAAGAAGTAAATCATGAATAAGCAGAAGAAATAGTACACAAAACCTAATAATAATTAAAGCCCGAGATACCACATGAAATAATTTTATTTTGTATCCTGTACTAGTCGGTGATATACACTTCTTGATAATGATCATTTATATGATCGAAACGTCGAATTTAAATCGAAAATTAATGAAATAAAAGTATAATAACTATTTTGATTTTTATTGTACTATTACACATTGTCATTCATAATCGTTACTCGGAATGAACGTGAAAAATAACGAGTGAATAGCAACATGAAAACGAAAAATAAAATGTCCATAGAGAAAGAAACCAAAGTTTCTTTTCGAATTATAGAAATAGAAAACACAGCTTTTTCTCATAATCTACTATAATTGGAAAAGAATTATCGTCTTTTTGTGATTTTACACTTTGTATACTTTGCATTAGTATAATGAAGCTGAGGAAGACATGTGAGTTCCGTAATTCAGTCTCAAAGAGGCTGCTCTAACAAGCTTTTTTTCTCTAAGCTATCTAAAAGAGTACAATGTGGTGTGCAA
Organism: Rotaria sp. Silwood1; assembly: GCA_905250075.1. NCBI lineage: Eukaryota > Metazoa > Rotifera > Eurotatoria > Philodinida > Philodinidae > Rotaria > Rotaria sp. Silwood1. Next base: position 208,969 of record CAJNOP010000212.1, read on the forward strand.
CACGTATATCTATAATAAATGTTTATTTAGATAAAAAACCCAAATAGTTGTTTTCTCAAAGTATTTAGAACGATTTGAAAAACAAAGGTTCTTTTTATTGATTCTCTCTTTTCAAACAACCAATAAAGAATTATGAAAAATTATACTATAGTTACTGATTGACTCAAGTGTCCTCAATGAAGCTAAATGGATTTACAGGTTTTTAACAGATAATTTACATAATTCTGAATTGATAGTGTCAGTTTGTATAATAGTTTTCTAAGAGTAAAAACTAGAATGAAATTGAATGTTTCATATCATTGTTTAAAGATCAGAAGAACGAAAAGAAAGGAATAGTTATAGATGAATATGAAAGAAACCTTTTGTGCTTTTTACTTGTCAGTTGTATTGGCAATGAATTGAAGATCAGTCTGAACTAACGG
>CAJNOP010000212.1:219023-295064 GCA_905250075.1 Rotaria sp. Silwood1
AGTTCTGTTAGTCATCTGATGAAAGTCAGAACGAACCTAAAAAGTGATGATAATAAGATGGGTTACTATGAAGACCTATGAACATTTATCAAAATTTTTCTAGTGCAGGTTGCGTGGTGATGATTAAGTTGTTTGTATTATTAATTATTTTTTATTATTGTGATTGATAGTCTTCTAGTACATGATTAATCTAGATGACAGGTTATTTTTTTTGCTAACTTCATATTAATTGTCTTGAATGTTAAATAAAACCGGACTTGTAGAAGAATTCGGTATTCGTGATGTTTTATTGGTATGCGAACGAAACATCTTTTAGATGTTTCTACATAGTGCTGTTAGTTGGCTCTCTATCTTTATATTACGAATTAGAATGAGATGATATATTAATAAAATGCATACTGCGAGTTTGGTAACGAAATGTTCGACTTTTTTTTACTATTTGGATAAAAATAAAAGTTTTACATAATTTTTTTTAAATATTAAAAGATGATTAGATTTTTCGATTTTAAGATACCAAAGGACAAGGAATATTATTTCAAAAGAAAATATTCTAATGTAAATTGTTTCAAATATTGTTTCATTATTCCTATTATGCGGTTAATTATCTGACTATTACTTTATTAGCAATGAGAATTATGTTCGTGTATATTAACATTTCAAGTATGAATCATGATTTTATTTATAAGAACCGATCGAAAAAGAAAATAAGAATGAAAGAAAGAAAAAAGAACTCTATTTGAGTAAGAAATAAAGTCCAAATATTTCGTCTTTTCGTAGCAGTTTTGTTGTATTTCAGCCATCGGTTTTTGTTGACTTGATGGAACAGTTGAAGGCAATCTTTTTTAATAAAAAACCAAGCCGGAGTTTTCATCTCTGCAGGTAAATCAGCTTTTTTATTTTCTAATATGTGACTTTTAAACAAAAAAAAAGCAATATGAAATATCGATATAATGAGAAATATGATGAATTGTACTTAAAAAGCATAGATGTCGCTATAAACTATCATCTATTTTATTAAGCGAAATAAAAAATGAAATCTACGGTTTTCAAATGAAAATTCATTTAGATTTAGTGATAAAATTCAATAATTGCTTAAATAGAATTATTCAATATCGAAATATGATGACTTGTTTCTTTAAGCAAATATTGATTACTGTTCGTGACAAAAGGGAAACCTCTTGATAAAACACATCTTTTGCTTTAAATCAAAATCCTCTCAAAGTCTCTATATTTACAGACACTTGTGAGTTTAAACCAAATGTATTTTTGAAGAAAAATTCTTAAAAATCTCTTTTGAAATAAGTCAAAACATTCAGAATAATCAATAAAAGCAATTATCCGCTTAACGTATTGATGGCTGTTTAATGATGGCTTTTTGAGATTTCTGTAATTCATGTTCTTTCGTACCTGTATATTATATTTTTCTCTCTTATCAATCATTATCACTTTTCAATAGACATTTTTATACTACTAAGCGAGAAATGAATAACGTTGTCAGTAATTATTGTAGGTATATGTGTATGTAATATACAGGTGAGATCACCTTGTTGTTCACATAATTTGTTACTGGTAATATAATCGTTCGAGAAAACAAAAAGAGAAAAAAAATCGGTTTGATATTTTCGAAACGAGAGAATATTTCAATTTTTGTGTTCTTAAACGAAATCGAAGTATCATATAAACAAGTTCTTACTGCATTTAGAGAAGATATTCCAATACTGACACGACATCATGACGAAAAATCGAAAAGAGTTTCATCAAATACAGAAAAACGTGATAAAGAAGATATTTTAAAAGTAACAAGTCAACATAACCGGTCACGTTCGTTAGACGAACTTCATTCAAATGAAAATGGATGTATTTCAATAAATTCATCTGCTATTCGACGTCCATGGCATTGTCAATTATGTCAAACATTAAATCAAAATGATTCTCAAATATGTTCTCTTTGTGATTCAAGTAAAATCAATGTTTATATTCCTATTATGAATCATATCGGTAAAACAAATATTCAAAATCATGACCAAAATGATTCATCGATGCCAGACAGGTTAACTTTTTTTTTTATTAAAATAAGTATAAATTTTATATTAAATGTATAAATTGTTAATATAGTGATACAGTAAAATATCGTCATGAAAATTGGAATGATGAAAATCTAGTTAAACAAGAAAATATATATCGACGTAGTGTTCTTATAACATATAAACGTGAAGCTGATGAACATGTTATTTTAAAACATTTTGAAAAACTTCTTAATAGTGTAACCTTATCTCATAGTCGATTTAAAGATGAAACATTTCCAGCATCATTAGAATCACTTTATATTAATGGAAATTCTTTATCACAATCAACATTAGCTCTTCTACCTGATCCACAAATGCATTTATCTCATCATAATTATATTCAATGGTTAAGACCTGATGAAATCAATCCACCTGAATGGAGTGAAAATGATAGGCATCAATGGACAGTTTTTAGAAATCCGAAACCAAATGATGTCATTCAAGGAGCTTTAGGTTTTTCAATATTGAGAATTTTTAAATTTTATTTTTCTTTTATAAAATATTTCAGGTGATTGTTGGTTTATTACCGCTTTGAGTGTTCTCGCTGAAAAGCCTGAATATTTAATGAAAGTAAGTTCGATATTTCTTCTTATTTGTTTCATTAAATCAATATAAATATTCAAAAAAAAAGGTACTTGTAACGAGAGATTATAATTATCAAGGTATTTATTATGTTCGTTTATGTAAAGGTAATATATTAATTCATATTTAATAATTCTACGATAATATTTAAATTAAGATGGCGAATGGACACAAGTTATTGTTGATGATCGTCTTCCATGTACATCTAATAAAAGATTAGCTTATTCTCAAGCACGTAGAAAACAACTTTGGGTAAAAAACATCTTTTTATTTTTCAAGTTTAAAACAATAACGAAAACTTGTTTTAGGTTCCATTAATTGAAAAAGCTTTAGCAAAATTAAATGGAAGTTATGAAGCAATTATTGCTGGTCGTTGTTGTGAAGGTTTATTTATTGTTTATTTTTTTTTTCTTTTTAATTAAAATGAAAAGTATATAATAAATTTAGGTTTATCAACAGTAACAGGAAGTCCATGTGAAACATTAATTCTTGGTCGTACAAATAATCCTGATGATAAAAATGTTGATCATAATGTTTTATGGAAGAAATTATTAAATGCACGTTCACAAAGATTTTTAATGTGTGCTATGTGTAGTAATAATCTTATTAATAAACAAGAATTTATAAATAATGGTTTACTTAATATTCATGCTTATTCATTACAAGATATAAAACAATCACATGATGGAAAATATAGATTAGTTAAATTAAGAAATCCATGGGGAGGAACATATAGATGGATTGGTTTGTTTTTTATTTAACATTTATTTCTTAGAATTGATTAGATTTATTTAGGTGATTGGTCTGATAATTCTCCATTATGGATTCAAAATCCGGATTTACGTCAAGAATTATTAAAAGAAAAACGAAGTAAAAGAGATGGAGTTTTCTGGATGCCATTTGAATCGTTTGTTAAATATTTTGAATGTGTTGATATTTGTAAAATAAGACCAGATTGGTATGAAGTTCGAGATTCAGGCAATTTTTATTGTGAACAAGGAATGATGCAAGCTTATTATTTAACTATTCAAAATTTTACTGAACTTGATATAACACTTTATAGAAAAATAAGTAAAAATCTTCGAATCCAACGAAGTGATGTTAGTCTTTGTGTTGCCATTGTTAATATTGAAGAAAAAACAATTGGAAACTATAGAATTTATTCAATTCCAATAATAAGTCAACAAGGTCAACATAAATTTGTTTCAACCGATGGTTCTCTTCAACCAGGAACTTATCTAATATTACCTTTTCTACTTAATCCAGTTAACAAACATCTTGATAATACTGAATTTAATATCGGTTTGTTTATTATTTTTATTTAAAAAGTAAATTGATTTTTTTCTTTATTTTTGTTTTATTTAAGCTGTTCATAGTAATCATTCAATTGATCTTGAACGTATAAAAATTCCATTAAGAATTGAACGAGAATTTTTAATAAAACTTTGTATAATTTATGGTGAACAAGTTGAAAAAGGATATGAAAATGAAGTGAATGATGAAGTTAAAATCTATGAATTAAAAAAATATTGGGATGGAGTGATTTTACTGGTTGAAAATCGAAATCCAAATAAAAATGTTCATTTTCATTTTCGTTGTATGTTATCACAAAATGCATTTATGTCAAGAAAAGATTCTCATCATCAATTATTTGATGTTATTCCATCAATGCATAGACAAATTATTGTTACTATTTCCAGAAAAAATCCTTCACATTCATTTACTATTGGACATGATTTTCAATATAATCTATCATCACAAAATTTTATTAAAAATTCTCGTTTTAATAAACAAAAACATTGGCCAAATATTGATGAATCAACATTCAGCCATGATATTCATTTACCACAATCTATTAACAATACTAAACAACAATAAATTTCATTTCATCGTTTATTCGCAATTTTATTTTATTTTTTCATTTGTTATCAAATAAAAAAATATATGTCTTTGTAAATAATTACACTACTGGTCAGAAATCCCTGGACGTATGAAACTTTGAGTGAAGATCAATCGTTTTCCATGATATTTTTACCAGAGATGCAGCTTGAAAAACTGTGATCGTCAGCACCAATTCGAGCTCGAATACGCTGAGTAAAAGTGGAGTTAGACATCAAATACTGCTTTCAGTCTGGTAAGCATAATTTCGATATTCAAAAGGATTTCTCAACCCGGCTCATCCATTCTTTCGAACTTTCTGTTTGCTATGTTTATGAATATCATCAATTTCTTCTAAAAAACTTATATCGGAGATGTAACAAGCAACAGTTTTCAAAAGCAAGAGTGAGCTAGGTTGAAAATTTCTTTAAATATAGAGATTGTGTTTACCGAACTGAAAGCAGTATTTGATCTCTAACTCCACTTCTACTCAGTGTATTCGAGCTCGGATTGGTACTGACGATCACAGTTTTTCAAGTTGCGTCTCTGGTAAAAATATCATGGAAAACGATTGATCTTCACTCGAAGTTTCATACGTCCAGGGACTTCTGGCCAGTAGTGTATTTTCAAAAATACTGAGACGAAATTTTATAACATATATTCAAAATAAAATCAACTCTTTATTTTTATTTCAAATTTATAATATAAAGGTCTATTCTTACAAGAATTATTTTCTTGAAGTTTGTATCTTGCACCAGTATAATATTTTCGAAAGCAGGCCTTGATAGCTATACTCAATATACCCTTTCATAAATAACCACAGCAAAAAGCAATGATTTCAAATTCTACAGAAAAGCAACTGATTCATGATTGATCTGATGTCTTTCTGCCAGAGATGTCCATCGCGGCGCTGCCGCGCCGCTGCCGCTGCCGCGGTGGCGGTGGCGGCGCGGCAGCGGCAGGTTTTTAAAAAAAATCACCGCGGCAGCGGCGCGGTAGCGGCAGATTTTTTTAAAAGTCATCGCGGCAGCGGCGCGGTAGCGGCAGGTTTTTTAAAAAACCATCGCGGCAGCGGCGCGGCAGCGGCAGGATTTTTTTGGAGGACATTGAAAAACTGTATGAATTTAATAGAATTTCATGATTTACAAATGAAACGCCCTGATATTGAATAAATCTGATGGACTAGTACCCATATCTCAGGTCAAATATAGTCACAGCAGTGAAATTAGAAACACTTTTTTGAAAATCGTCGCGGCAGCGGCGCGGTGGCGGCACGTTTATTTTATAATTCATCGCGGCAGCGGCGCGGCAGCGTTTCTTTTATAAGTCATCGCGGTGCGGCAGCGTCGCGGCAACATTTTTTTATAAACCGTCGCGGCGCGGCAGCGGTGCGGCAGCTTTTTTTTTCTAAGGCCGCGGCGCGGCAGCGGCAGATTTTCAGCCGCGATGGACATCTCTGCTTTCTGCTTCTAAAAACCAATCGATCTTGCTATTTATACGTTTGTTTGTTGCTGACAACATTGGAAATAGAATATAGTGTTGATGGCAAATGTTATAATTGTGTATAGATAAATCAATGCTCCGTTCATCATGATAAAATATGTTTACCATTTCAATAATTACTTTTTCTCTTGATATATTCAATTACTCCGTCATATTGTGGTTCACTATCATCTATAGATAAATTTTTATTAGAGAATGAATTTTTTTAATAAAACAAAATCTCTTTCAACTTCTTTGATCTGGTTTCAACTACAATAAATAGCTCAGGTTTTAAATTGTACGTTTTTATATAAATCAACCGTTTGAGAAAGTTAAAATATTTTGAAACATCGAGATGTGATTAATTGCTGGGTTAAATTCGGCTATGAAATCATATTCGAAGAGTTTGTGCTCGTATCCATGCTTCAGATTGGATCAGATGCCGGATATCTGACCTAGTTGCAGGACACTAGTTCAAATTAAATGTGTGTTAGTTTGCAGAACAGCACCAATGTTATATAGTGAATGTATTGAGAATAATAATTTATATTCTCCTATGATTATGTTCGAAATCTTATCAGAAAGTATTAAACATGTTTTTTTTTAATCAAAGCAAAAAGCAAGAAACTAATCGTTGTTGGACTCACATGAAATCTTTTTGGATCTTCATATCTAGTAAATCTTATATTGTTTAATAAATGTCTCTTCGAAAGTTGATGAAAAACGTTTAAATCATGAAGTTCTTAGTTTAGTCGAATAAAAATTATTTGAGATTCTCCATTAATTTATATCGAAGACAAAAGGTCAACTTTTCTTCTATCGATGATCGTCAAAAATGGAAAATCTTCTTTAATACATCTTTCCAGTTAGAATGACTTTTTTTTTTCTATGAAAATAAAATCATGTTCTACTAAAATCACTTAAATAAGTTGGGTATTTATCAAAATTGGAGTAAAGTCAATAGTTTTTCTGAAGCAATTGTGTTTTTGAACTTAAATTTAAGAGTTGATCTAAATAAAAATCTCACATTGATTTATCTCTATAAAAAATTTTAGAATTTTTCAAAAAACTCATTTCTGGAAGAGGTCTAATCAAAATTACTCTACAAAGTCTTTAATATTGGTCAAATTTCAGATGAAAATTGAAAAAGATACTTTCTCATTGAAATCAATGAGTGAGTTTGAGAAGAATTCAATCATTCGTTGAATATAAATGTTGCTTGATGGAATTTATTTCATTGACTGAATTGTTTTTCTATTACCTTCTTGTTTTTTTTTCTATAATTTCTAATAAGAATCATAACTGAGAATGATCCGAGAGTAAGACTAAAATGTGATTTATCATATATTTTTAGTCGTCAATCATAGCGAAAAATCTTAAAAAGAACAATAGAAAATCTAATCTATCTTCTAATGATGACTATTTTTCTCATATTGGAAGTGTATAATAGCAGTCAACGTTTTAAATCATTAATAATTGTTGTCTGTTTCTTTTCAATTGACTAGAACTTAGGAGAATATATTTGATGCGATATTTCTATATTGAAATTTCATTTTAAATTAGGAAAAGTAATTGAAGTCTACTAAACATTGACATAAAGAAGTTTTTTTTCTAGTGATTTCAATTTAATTAATAAGAACATCTTTACTTTGAAATATTCAAAAACAAATCAAAACAATTATAGTAACAAATAGTAAGGATCATATTTCTATTTTACTATGATAATATATTCATTTTAGAATATTTTTAATAACTGAAAAAATAAATATATTACCAAAATAGGAATCTCATGTATTTCAATTTTCATAATATTTACCTTTTTATAGATCTCGATAACTAGGGCAAAAAATATTGTAGACTGAAAATTTCCAAATCGTTTCGTCTACATTGGAGACATTGAGATTGAAGAAAGTAAATTTTATCTATATAATCGCTCTGTTTTCTCCACTGCAATACGTCTAATATAGTTGAAATCTTTTTCCAGATATTGTAAACCATTTCGAATGGCTACTTTACCTCTTTTCTTTTGATCTCATTCGATTTGAATAGACGGATCAAAATACTACATAACCTTCAAAAATGCATTCTTTTTCTTTTTTTTAATTGGGTTTTTTTTCTAAATCCCAGCCAAACCCAGCAGTACACGTTATTTAAAAAAAACACGTCGACATCCTACACACTTTCTAGGATACGTAGAAGAAAGTTTCAGCTCGATTGTATATACAGTACTCGAACAACGGAAACAATTGTTTGTCTTTTTTTGTCAAAGAACTTAGTCTTAAATAACTACGAAATCATGTTTAAAATGTGATGCTTTTAATCGAGAATATTTTATATTTTCTGGTTTTTCAAGTTTCATAGTAATATATTATAATTTGAAATATATTCGATAGATTAGTAGATACTTTGAAGCATAGGTAAATAAGAAAAACAAAAGAAAACCTAAAAATGTTTATTAGAGAGCAGAGGAAAGATTTCTCACCTCTGAACTATTACGATCATGAATTTCTTTAAAACTTTGACTGAATTGTTTTCTACATGCATTCGAAACAAACAGAAGAATATATTTAATTTTTTCTGTTCTGTAGGTTTTAGAATTAATATAATGTTAAAGTTTCCGTAAAAAGAAAACAATAGTTAATAAAAAGTGACTTTGTTTAAAAAATCTGTCAAACTAGATATTTACTCATTGCGATAATTGGAGCCTAATGTGCTTGTTCCATTAAAAAAAATCTTCGAAAACGGATGTCATTATAATGTTGATGTTGTCAAACTTAGATAGGTTCTTTTTATATTTAAATCTTTCATTAAATTTATCAAGAAGCAAAATCGTTTTATTCATCAATTTATTCAAATTTTTAATTTAAAGTTCTATAAATTTTTCCCAGAAAAACCTCTTCAAATAAAGTGAAACTTAAGCAGAAAATTTTTTGTGTCAACTTTATTTAAAAAATCTGTGTTAGTTTAATGAAGGTCTCATTAGTGAATCTATTTTAATCCTTTCATTTTTGCTTCATTTCTTTCTTTTCATCGTTAAAATGACATGACTTAATGCTGAATTTTTAATATCGATACGTTTATTTTTTTCTCTCACTGACGCTTTTATTATTTATTTTTATACTATTAATTTGTACTAATAGAAAAATTAATTCAAGAGAAAATTTTTTATCCGAATGGAAAAAGAAGAATATTTTTAATATCGAACATATATACTTCAGGTGCAGTTTTCAAAATGAGTTCGATGTATGCAACATGGCATGATATTATGTTTATATTAATTTTAATCATTTTTTTTACTAGTCTTCTTATATGTTTATGTTATCAACGTCCATTGTTCGATCTTTTATTTGATTTATGGACACAAATTCAACTAACCAATAATTATATTAATCAAAGTTTAACCATTTCATATTAAACTTTTTGTTTTTTATAAAATAATCATTCAGTTTGTTATTAAACTGTATCACTAACTATGTATCATTATCATTAATAAATATGTTTCACTGAAAACCACCAAAAGAAAAACAGTAAATTTTTTTGAATAAAAAATGAATGCGACAAAAAAATAACTAAATTAGTCTTTCAAGATGTTGTTTTAGCTAATTGTCCTCTATCAATATTTTGATCAATTTGTACAGTTGATTGAGGGCTTATATCAAATGAAAAAATGTCAGTTGGTAAAGAAAGTGTACAACAAGCATTAGGAATATCAACAATAGATCCAATACGTCCTTCAATAGGTGCAGCTGCTAATAAACAATAAAGTTGTTCTTCACTATAACCAAAACGTTTTAAATATCGAATAGCTGAAAGACATGCTTGACGATAAGCTAATGTTGCATCGAGAAAATATTGTTTATCTTTATCATTAACTGATATTCCTTGAAATGTTAAATAATTCGAATAACGAGGTTCCATAGGACCAGGTTGAATTAATGGATTATTTATTGATAAACGAGACATTCCATCTTTAATTATATCAACATGTAGATCAACATAACCACTCTACAATTAAAGATCAAGTAAATAACTAAGATAAAATAAAATAAATATAAGTAATGTACCATTTCAATAGCACCACAAAATGATATTTCTCCATCACCTTGTGAAAAATGAATATCACCTAAACTTAATTTAGCTCCATTGACATAAACAGGTAAATAAACACGTGAACCTCGTGAAATATTTTTTATATCAGTATTACCACCATGTTCACGAGCTGGAATTGTTCGTGCTCCATGATTAGCAATTTCTTCCCATTTATTTTTATTATCTTCAAATTTTAATCGACCCAAACAAGCACCTTTTTCAATAGGTGGATTTGCGAGAACAGAATATTGATGATGTGGATGTGTACAACGATTAATTAAATCTTGTTCACGCTTATTCCATCGAGATAAAAGTTCATGTGATGGAGCACAACCAATAATACCTTTTTTAAATCATTTAATATAAAAAGCCAACAAAAAAAAATAAAACAAAATTCTATTACCTGGATGAGTAAGTCCAGCAAATCGAACGTTTTTTATATGTCGACTTGTTGCATAAATTCCAGAAAAATCCCAAATAGCTTTATGTGCATTAGGGTAAATGTCACTTAAAAATCCTCCTCCATTATTTTTATCGAAAATTCCTGTAAAACCCCACATAGATGATGAAAGAGGACCTACATCAAGAATATCAACAACAAGAATATCACCAGGAGAAGCACCTTCAACTTCAATTGGACCTGATAAATAATGAATACGTGTTAAATCAACATTTTTAACATCATCAGCTGAATCATTATTTTGAATTTGTCCTCCAGTCCAATCAACACATTCAATACGAAAAACATCGTTTCGACGAATCGATACAACACTTGGAATATCTGGATGCCAACGATTATGAAGAGGAATCAATTGATCTGTTGGTGATCGATTAAGATCAACACTAATTAAAGGTTTAGCAGCATAAGAAATAGCTGTAGAGAGTGCTCGACGTAAAACTAACATCACTTAAAATAGATTTTTCATCTAAAAAAAAATGAATAAATGGCTTACTTTTTTCTTTCTTTCATTCTTATATTTACTCATTGATAATATTTGTATATTTATCACCTTATCATAACAAGTAACGCAATAGCATACAGTCAGTACCCTTTAATCAATATAGGCGATAAATATAGAAAAACCTTATCTATCTATTCGATTGCAGTCAATCGATTTTATGCATTTATTATGTTACTCTCAATAATTGAAGACATTCACTTTCAAAAAAAATGTTTATTTGTTTTTGCTTTTCCTTTAACGAAACGTTACTCTATCATTGAAGTTTTCACTGATGAATTAAATTTTCGTCTTTTCATATTAGATCTTTTTCCATTATGAAAACTATCGAAACAAATTTAAAGAAACCAATTTTGTTGTGTTTCACATTTCATAATAGCAAATTTTTTACTCAACGTATTCAAAATGAATATTAAAATTTCATACAAACGACATCCTATTCTAAATATGTTATGTCCATTTATTAAATAAATGGTTTGTATTATTATTATAGAAAATATAATTACAAATTATATTTTCATATTTTCAAAGAGAACTTGTCATATGTGCTATTCTATAACAATCAATTATAGAATTATAAAAAGATTATCTAATAAATTATTTAAAAATAATTTGTCATCATTAGTAAAAATATTATAGCTATCAACAAGTAGGGTTAGAAGGTTCCTTTATTGAACCTTTCTCTATGCTCTCGCACACAGAACTGATTAATAAAAAAAAAAGAAAGAGAGATCGAAAAAGACAAAAAAACACCGAAAAGAAACTATGAGAGAAAAAAACAGATGCAAATATCCAGAATGATGTTAAGGTATATGAGTAGCATGGCTGTAACAAATAGTTCGATCACGCTTGTTAATAACGATTATTTAACATAATTTGACTAAATATTTTAATGAAGTGTAAATGTGAAACAGAATAAAAACATCTCGAGACAGAAAAAATGTTTCCTCATGAATTTATACATATAGTAACTAAACTTCAATTAACGACTATGTAGATAGGTTGTTTCTATTTTCACTCAGTAGCGCTAATGAACTACTTGATTAGATTTTGAAAAGCTAATAATGAATACGAAGAATAGTCGAAGACAAAAAAAATTCATTGTTTTTGTTCATTCTGTAGAAATTTCATACTCCTCGGTAGCCATCGAATGTCGAGCACTTGAATACAGTGTCTTATCTGGTACTGTTGTTCGGTTTGTTGAACATATTGCGATATGTCAACACCCATTGAACTATCGAGTGCTATGATGGAACCAAAGTTATTACTATAATAAAGAGTATCTCAAAAGTTTCAACTTCTCCACATAAACTGACATTATTTATACAAATAGATATATAAATGCCTAATTGACATACACACTTTTGTAGAGCAAGATTAAATCTATCATCTGCAAAGAAAATAGGTCAATTGCAGATGAGATCATGAAATTTTATAGTTCTTTTATTGAGCATAACTAAGCAATCTGTATCTTACATTTTTTGAAAAAATAAGATGTGCTTGTGACATTTGAAGCAAAATAATTGTTTTCTAATACAACTTAAATCGCTCATGCATTACTAGAATATTTTCATTTGTGCCAAAAAATATAAGATGTGAAATGCTTAATCATGCTTAATAAAGGAACTATAAATTTTCATGATTTCGATGAAATTCAAGCTACCTTCTTTGCAGACAATACCTTTAATCTCGCTCTGCAAAACTAAGTATTTCAATAAACTATCTACATTTACATTTGTATCAATAATATCAGCTTACGGGGAGGAGTCGAAACTTTTGGGACATTCTTTAGTTTTAACTGCATGCTCTAATATTGATAATGTGAAACTTCTTGTAAATCTGATATTGACCTAGGATTTAACTTTGTTTAGAATCTTCTTTAGGAAATTAATTATGTTCGACATATAATTCAACTTCATCACATTATTTTTAAGCGATTTTTATCATTCATTAATTTAAGTCATGATAGAAACTCTGTCGCATTCTTGATGAAGATATTGAGTTCTATTGATTAGTGACATTATAAAATTTGTGAAAAGATTATTTCTTTTTCGCTTGTTAAAAAAATATACTTTTGAAATTTGAATAACTAAAAGCTGAAGACGAAAATATATATACAATCATCAAAATAATTCTTATCAATCTTATGAATTGAAAAAGTAATTTGCATAGAAGAAAAATAGTTCATATTTAATTTCATTACTCGATGAAAAGTACAGGTAGATATCTATGTTTAAATTTGCTTCGCCACCTATATTCGGTGAGTTTCGATAGATCTATATTGATACATCTATTGAAAATAAAAATCTTTTTTATTTTCGATTCTTTCGAAAATTGCTCATCCAATGGTTTAATATTAAGTTCTTGATCTATCAGAAAAGTAAATCCGAGAGTTTGATCTCGAATTTCGTTCTTTACGAGAAGCTGAAAATCGTATGTTAAAATGCTGATTATTTATATTTTGGTCAATTTTTTTCGTTAACAATTTGTTTTGCAGATGTGAGTATAGATGTTTTCCTCTGCACACCGACCTAATTAATTACAATAAAATGTTAGACATAGAACAGATGATATTTGATCCAGAGTCGTTTTCGTTTATGAATTCATTTGGCATTATTAGAATCGTCGAACATCATCATCGGCTAGAATGGACTAATTCGAAATACTCATTGAATAACTAATTGAGACTATTGATTTTTATAATGACGTTCAAAACTTTAAAATAAAAATAATTCGTTCTAAATATTCATTGGTGTTCGAATAGACTTTTATGTTTTCTAACAAAATAGTAATATTCTTTTGCATTAAAAACAAAAGCACTTGTTGAATGGGATTTTCTTGATAAAACTCGTAGTGTTTTATCAGTATATTAGGAAAAATCTAAAGAAACATAATTGTCATGGTACACTTCGAAATGTGTTTTGTTTTAAAAATGTGAGAAAGTTACAAAAAAAAGCGAATATTCTTTCAATATTTCAGAGGTTACATTTTTGCGGCTGAAAAAGTCGTAAATACTATTGTGGTTTAACGGCTGCTCTTAAATATTAACATAAAAAGTTTTATGACAAAATAATCAACATTGATAGTCATATATTATTGAGTTTAACAGAAGCAAGAAGAATTTTATAGCTATCGCTAGATGAATCTTCTAGAATTTACTGTCAAAAACTGAGTGAATTTCTTATTTACTTCAAAGATGAAGGACGAAGAATAACTGTCCTTCAGACGTACGGCATAATAAATTGTAACGTACTAAATCCTTCGTAAAGTAAAGATTTTCGTGGATGTCAAAGTATCTTAAGTATAAAAAATAATAATCTCTCTCATTATAGTTTATTTAAGAAGTTTTCAATATCTATGAATTTTAAATGAATTGAAACTTTTATACATGAATAGTGTCCAAAACAAGGAAGGACAAAATATTGAAAAAATCTGATCACTTACTATCACTGTCGGTAATGATTTGTATTCTTGTTTTTATAGATACATAGTATAAGATATTATATGTAAATTCATATATGATCAATCACCAATATTTAAAATCATGTTAACCGATTTGACAATTTTTTATCTTTTGAAGTTCAAGGTAACTTTTCAACAAATAACAAGAATTACAAAAGCGGAAAGAGCCTATGAATAGAACATATAAGTCTACATAGAAAATATATTTATTGACAACTTCTTGACATAGTTATTTATTTTCTTGTTGTATATAGATATTGTTTATATAATATGGAGTTTGACAAATAAATATCCTTCAAAAAAAATAAATCTACTAATGAATGTTTCACCTGATAAAATAAACGAAAAAATTTTCCTTTTAAGTTTATTATGGTTTAAAAAGTTTTTCTCTAAATTTAGTTTAAAATAAAATATTATAAAAAGTAAAGATCAAAACAAATAATTATTATGTTTGAAAACCAATGCTGAAATGTTTCACTTGACAAAGTTTATTTAGAATACATTCTGAATAATGATGATTTCAAAAAACGTCTTTTATAATTGTCGTACAATCTTTAAGTACTTGAAATATAATAGGTATAAATCAATTACACATGTTTTGTCAAAAAAGAGTCATAAAAAATGAACAATAAAAAACTCTTGGCGGCCTTGATAACCTCAGGAAAAAATTCAACTAGAGTTATAATTATTCTTTCATTCGATTTTATGAGATTTCTTCTTTTATATTTATGTGACTGTTTTTTTAAAGTCAAATATTCGATGTTTTGACTCATGTTTGATAAAGATAAAAGCTTTTTTATATAAATATCTGATACGACTTCAGATATTTCATTTGAAAAATTTGAAATGAATCTTGAATTCACTGTAACAGAAACGATAATCCGTGATTCTGGCACAATTAGTGAAATTCAATATGAATTTGAAGAATTTACATATGAAACTGTATCTGTTGGTATGACTAGTAAAAGAGAAAAACGTAGTCGAGTATATGATGCTAAAATAAAACGACAAGATTACAATATATTAACTCGTCACCATCATAATGCATTATCATTTGATGATTTTATTCTTATTTTACGTCCATTTATGTTGGGATATTATCAAAATACTCAATTAGAAATATTATTTCAAATTTTGGATAAAAATCAATCTGGTTCAATCGATATTGATAATTTAGCTGGTTTTTTACCAATTATTAATGAATATGCAACTATGGATACTTTGAAAAACTACATTAGAAAATGTGATTTTAATACTGATGGACATTTAACTTATGATGAATTTCGATCACTTATATTGAAAGGTATTGGACGCGAAATGATATGTATTCAAACCTAAATTATTTTATTACATTGAAATGAACCAAAACAACTTTCTTTTTTAGTTTTCATAGACATTTCATTCGTTTTTATTGTTTATTAGAATGAAACAATGCTTCTATGTATTTTCATATTTTATTGAAATAAGATTTATAATAAATTTGAAAAAATTCATAAATTAATATCTTGTTTAAATCATTTCTATTTTAAAATTTGAGAATATATAAAACATTTAATTTTTTTTCTTTATATTAATTACAATCAAAACGACATTCTAACTTCAAAAGTAATTAAACTATCAGAAATATAAGTCAATTACGAATAATTTAAGTTCATCATTCCCAATACTGGGAATTAGTCTATTGTCATTAGTTAGGTACAAGTTAAGAACAAGTCAGAGTAAAAAGTTTTCAGAAGTGATTATTTACAATCAATATGATTCGTTATTTGATAATTTACTTTTTCGTGAAGAATTTGAATAATTTCTGTCATTTTCTCATTTTAAATTTTAGAAGAAACCGAGTTTGAGATGTTCATTGAGAAAATAAGCATTTTAAGATTATGTCAATAAATTTTGAATAAATTTCATCAATCTTCTGCAAAAGTAGACTTAGTTCAATAGTGACAAACTATTGAATAAACGATAGATAACGAAGAGAGTTTCAATATAAACGATTCAAATTGAAACGCCAGGAAAGTTAGCAGCACATTCGAGTTTTTGTTGCTAACATTCGTTCCTAAAATTTATGCCAGCTTTCTAATTAGTTGTACAGAGTACAGAATTTGATTCTGCATCGAATGGTAATATTTCCGAGGAGGATCAATCGTCAAATACAAGTTTTTGGGTCCAACAATCCATTTACTGCTCCATCCGGCTCTTATTTCTTGTTGACGTTCCCCCTGTCAAGACTGTGCTGGCTTTCTAAGTGCTTTCGTTGGATGCAGGATTTTGTTTTCTATTGAATGGTAATATTGTCAACGAGAGTCATTCGTCATATGGAGATTTTAAGGATCCGATAGTAGCTAATTGATATTTGGATCCTAAGACCCTCATATCATGAAATTCCCTTGTTGAAAATATCACTATTCGATGGACAATGAAACTCTACGTCTAACACAACCACATAGAAGGTCAGTGCAGCCTTGACAACGAATGTTGGTAAGAAATATTAACTGAATGTGGTCGTAAATGATTATTAGACTCAGAGACTTGTATTTGATGATTGATCCGTCTCGAAATATTACCATTAGATTGAGGTGGAAATTCTCTATCAAGATTAGTAGATTTTAGAGTTAGCACAGATATAGCTGCAAAGCCGATGAAGGATTATTAGCGAAGTCACTTAGATTTTCTGATTTTTGGCTCCAAATCTCAATTTTTCTCACGTAATCCGTTTCAAAAATATCACCATTCGTTTTAGAATTCAATTCTGCATTTAGGACAACCACTTAGAAAGCTTGTACAGATATAGCAATGAATGTTAGCAAGAAAAACTCGAATCCGCTGCTAACTTTTCTCACGTGCCGCCAGCGCTACATTGAAAAAATATCATACAATTTTATATGTTGCATATAAACCTAGATTATTTGAACGTCTTTTTAGTGAAGACAAGGTCTACTTCTTGCTAAAACATTAAACAATAGAATTAACATTTTTCTTCGACTCGATAATTTGCTTTCGCTAGTTAAATCAAATAGATTTTGAATATAAAACAAAACTTGTTTTCATTCTACGAGAGACTTAACTTTGACTAAAATGAGAGAAAGTCTTCAAATATTACCTTTCTCTTAACTTTTCTCTAGCTAAAAATCTTTATTTCAATTCTAAACTACCTCTATGACATCGATTTTCTTTTCATTGTGAAAGAATGAAAATCCGTATGTTATAATGATTGAAAAACTTTGATGAAGTTATCTTCTCAATTAGATCTTTGAAAAATTCAATGTTTATCAATAAGAGCTATAGAAATTAATCAACTCGAAAATATATTGTTTTAGTTAGTTACTATTAACTCTGTATGTAGTCTTATACAAATAATTGAAAATCACCTGAAAGTTTTTTTTGATTTCTACATTAAAGCAAAAGATTTAATATCAGTCTATTGAGTCAATATCAAACGAATTGTTCATTATGATCATTCATTATTGAATTCGAAGATCTTATATCTAATTTTCTGTTTATTTATATGAAACTGTTATTTACAATAAATAAATAAAAATAAGAAAAACTGAATTAATTATTAATATGAGAATATATATATATTAATAAAAAAAAACATTGATTTAATATCGCTTTTGAAAAAAATAAATGCCCCGGGTGAGGATCGAACTCACGACCTTCAGATTATGAGACTGACGCTCTACCGACTGAGCCACCGCGGCGGCTGAACATTCTCTTAACTTTAAAAGCACAGACAATGAACATTTTTTTTTCTATCAAACAAAAGACGCATACATAACATGAAGAATACTTTGCAAATTAAATTCTCTTACATTGAAATGACAATAAGTATTGCGTGCACAGAGACATTAATCTGAAAAATTAATAATACTGTAGAAGTAGACAATATTTTTCCAGTAGCGTATATCATAGGATATTTCAAGCTGTTTTTTTTCTATGTTTGGATCATATGAAATATGCTGATTTATTTCTAAACAGGAAAATTTTGTTTTAGCATTTTCAAATGTCGAATTCAGTTCTTTTAACGTTAAAATATTGGATGAGTCATGATTGTTTTATTCATCTTGAAACATTATGTAATGATTCGATTTAAGGAAAATTAATCAAATATTGTAGTTTTTGCAAATATTTCTATCAATTTTATTCGTATAAGTTCAATTTTTATTTTGTTTTAATAATTAAATTTTCAAAATACTTTGTTTATGAAAATCAAATCTAACAGATTTGAATCTTGTCCTATATCTAAAATTATAGATTTTGAAATAAATAATAAAAGATACTATCGACAAAAACAAAACGAAAAAAAAGTACTAAGATAAATAGTTGATTGTTGATTAAGACTAGTATCATGTGTTATAGTTCAAGTTGAAGTGAGATCATCTTAGATATCCATAGAGGTAGAAATTAATTGACTAAGACATTATTATTGTCGTTGCCTAATAATTTTTTTGTTGATGATTCTATGATTTTAGCATCGTTTTATCGTATTACAAAATTAATTAGTTATGATTATTATATTCTCTTATATTAAACTTTTTAGAGATTAATAATGAATATGTATAATAAATTTTCAAATTATTAAATTAACTAACTAAACTATCAATGTTTATCAGATATTTTTTTTTATAGTAGAATAAAACATAGAATGTATTTGTTGAGATGAATTTTTACAATTAATATCGGTAAAATTCATGTTGAACACATAAAGGAATTTCTTTAGTTATTTTAGTTTTAAATGCAAAAAGGTAACTAAGTGAAAGAAAAAACAAAATTAATTTATTTCTTAATTTATTAGTTTGTTGTTTGTGAATGAATTCAACAAATATTTGGAAAAAAAGATCGAATGACAAGAGTGAAAAAAAATCCAATAGAATTCTAAATCGTCATAATTTTAAATCAAAGAAAAAAAAACTATATTTTAATTTGTTAAAAGATAATTTAATAACAAATTGGATTGAAAATGAAGATGATGAAGAAAGTCAATCATCAATTGATTTAGAGATATTTTATAAAAAATCTCAAATAAATATAAATGATCAAGATGAAGATAGTTTACAACTTGATAATGTTCAACGTTTATCAACAATGAAACATATTATTTTTCTTGATTTAGAAAATTTTTCAAGATTTTTTCAACATTTAACAAATCAGTTACCTGATCACACTTATGTTATGGCTTTTCAAGCTTCAAATATTCAATGGAGACCACCAAAAAAGTTTTAAAATTCATATTGTTTTTCGTTAATTCAATCGAAGTTATTCTTTATTTTCTTTTTTTCTTTTAGTGATATTGTTTATGATAATTTATTAAATTTAAATAATTTTCAATTAATGCGTCCAAGTGGAAATCGACATGATGCTGCTGATTTTGCTCTTGTTCTTACTGTAATTTTTTCTAGAAGAAATTTTTTTCGTATGTCTTATATTTAGTTATTAGTTTGGTAAACTTCATGGTCTTCTTCCTAAATCAATTCCATTTACAATAATTAGTGGTGATAAAGGTTTTATTGAAGTAATTCATCAATTAAAAAATTCTCATCGAAGAATAAACTGGTTTAATCCTCATCAATTTTCATATGAAAATTTTAATCAAATTTTAAATATTTCATCAACATCTTCTTTAAATCTTTAAAGTTTTTTGTTTATTTAAATTAGATTTTACTATTTTAATTTATATAAAAACTTTTACTCATAAATTATTGTAAAAATTTCAATCGATTTTAATAAAGATCAATTCAAGAAAGCATCTAATAAATAAAATATTGTTAGTATTTTAAAAATTGAGGACACCTTTAATTTTCTAAAATCTTGATAAATCGCAAATGCTTCTCTCATTGTATTAGTACAGATCTACAAAATTGTCGTTATTTAGTCTCAATAGAAAAACTTCTCAGTGCAGCCCATTTCGGGCTAAAATCTATAACTCACGTGTGTTCTTTAACCACATTCTATTAATACAAAATACGTTCAGTGAAAAGATTCGAGCAGACTAAAATTATTTTCGAAGGATAATCGATTGTCACAAAAATCATCTGTCTTGCTGATTTTTGCAGTTTTTTTTATTGACGAACATTTTTTGGCCAATGTTGGCATAAAGCTGCATGCACGGCAATGGTGTGAATATATATAGTGCTTCTAAGAATATCTCAGAGTTATAATTGTGTTAGCTTGAAACGCTTGGTCTGAGCAATTTTCACCACTTTTATTGCCAGGTGGAAAATATTTAATAGATATGTCATTTTTCATTTTCGTTTGCTTATTCCTACCTGTGAAATCAATTGGACTTAATCAGTTTGTTTTACTGATTTAGTCTAAAATAAGTTAAAATTGATTCAATGGAATTAATTTCACGGATCGGGATAAGTAAATCAAGCTATGGAAGTCAAATTCACCTTGCAGAAATATTGAATTTCTCAAACAGTAAGGCTTATTTGTACGCTTTGGAACAAACTACTGCACCCAAAGACTAAGCATACGCTACATATTTTACTAGTATCACCTAGTGTGTATGGTGAAAATATGAGGCCTAACTAATCATGTACAATGAAGAAATCGAAAGAATTCTATGTTCCCTTATTTTTGGGTGATCGTGCGTATGTAAATACCCATAGATAATAAACATTATGCTATTGTCTTCCAATAGTATTCTTATTGATGAAAATAGTTTTTTCTCTGTAATAAAGTATTTTTAAGTAATTGATTCATTTTTCTTTTATTACTGTATGCATAGATAAATATATATATAGGTGCGAATAGGTGACAGACATTTTTAACCCTAACTTTCATTGACTTAACTCTGTTAGGCATCCACCGCTTGAAACAATCGCAGTTATGATGAATGCTCAGAATGAACGACAAGGTGGAATTTCAATTTGATAGCTAGATGGAATAATAATAATAATTGTGAAATGGTATCTAATGAAGCATTTTTGAATAGTAGTTAACAAGAATGCTTTGTGAGAAACAGTCACTAGTGTCAACTGTGGAAGTTGTCTTTAATTATGGATGACCTTTACAGATATTCAACTATTCAACTATCTATTTTCGTGTTACCTACATCGAGAGAGCTAGTGTGTTTTCGTACCACTCAATTATTGAATATTTGAATTCATCTGTCAGGTTTAACATGTATGAAGACATTTTATACCGCAGTAGAAATATCATAGACAATATCTACCCGTAAATAGATTCTAGTTCTCTCGCATAGCAATTCAAGAATTTGCTACTATTTCAATTCATACTATTTTGTGGTTTGATACTTATATCATACAAGTGATTGCCTTTTATAAGTGTTGGCATAGCCATTCGTGAATGATTATTCAATTAAAATATGATCTGACGTATTGTTTAGTAATAATAATAAATTATTCAATGAATGATACTCTTTGTTATTGATTTACTTTTCGTGAGCACCTCTAAATCACTTATAATCATATAACGACGAGTAACTTGCGCATGGTCTAGTCACTGTGCTGATAATCCGTACACAAAATACAATAACTGCGATGGATGGCTAATTTCCGTGAATAGAGAGTGCAGTAGTGAGTCGTCTTCAGTTGATTCTACTGGAAACTGTTCACTCGCCGGTGATTTGAAAGGCAGAAAAATAATCCTTTGACATAGCTTTTCCGCTCATCATGTATTAATTTTCTTGCTAGTACTGCCTGCAATACAGAAAACATGTCCACGTACTGTAAGTCAGGGGTATGTTATAATCAATATCAATGCTCACCCACTTCAACTGAGTCAGTTATACTCACATTGAATAGCTTTCAAGAAGACGATGATGGTAGGCATGGAGATGCATGTGATGAATCCTTTTATTCTAATTCGCAGCGTGTCGTGGCCTTGTCAAAATGGTGGTACGATCGAGGACATAACGATGCAGGAAAACGGTTACCATTCGTGATAATAGTAAGACAATAACAGAGCTGGTTGTTGACGAATGCGACACAGTAAATGAATGTGATACAGAACATATAAGACAATCTTAATATCGTAACAATAATATTGACACATTACCAGCTGTCTCAGCATATCCGAGAACGATTCACTATATGGATTGATGAACATTTCATCGAACAATTAATTGCTATTGATTAAAGTAAAGCGAGCTGCAAAGATGATTAAAATAGATTCAAAAGCCGTTTATGTCTTACTTTTGAATAAAATATTTTAGATGTATCTGTGAAAATTTTTGATTAATCAATTCTTAAGAAAATAATTTAAATCGAATACAATAAACTTTAGTTTGAGTTGCAAATCAGAAATTTATATCATATATCAATGACTTAAAAGCTTAGGCTTTTTTTAGAGTTGACAACTTTAATTTATATCGGTTTCAATTTAAAATATGTAATAAATAAATTTCATCTCTTTAGTTACTCAATTTCCAATTTTTTTCTTTCTTTCTCTCTCTCTCATATCGTCTTTGTTCTTTCATATTTGATGAAAAGATTTTAAGAAAATCGGATTTAATTCAAGTTGAGATTCTTGAATAACAGCCTCATATCAAAAATAGTTAATATAGATTTAATTTCATATTATGCAAATTAACAAATAATTGTTGAGATATATCCTTTGAGAAAAATATGAAGTTTTGATAAGCTCATCAACGACCATTGTTTGACAAATCATATAGATTACACAGAGGCAGCGCGAGCGGGGGAGGGTTGGGAGAGAGTACCCCCCTGGTTTTGGAAATTTTCGCTTTTTTTGCTCAACGATTACCTCAAAATTTGATTTTTTTCACATTTTCTCCCGTTTTTCGAAAGTACCCCCCTGCTTTGACCTCTTCGCGCCGCCCCTGAGATTACTATAATAATTATAATATTGAGCCATGAAAATCATCCTGTCTCTTTAGGTATCGATCGTCTACGATTTTCATCCTTTTATTCGAGTTACTAAAAAAGTTGGAGAAGAGTCGCCGCTTAATAATGTTTCTTTTTGTGAGATGAACTGCTGTTACTTTTTAATTGTGTCGCAAGTAAAGATGTACAGAATCAATTTCTTTTGTCCTGATACCAGAACTATAATTTGGCTCCGCATATCTCTAATTACAAATCTTTGTTAAAAAGAGTAACGTGTAAGAGAAATATAACTCTAGTAAATTCTTCAATGTCATATTGAACAACATTGCTTAAATGTGTATCCATTTTAACACATTCAAATAGATCTCGTATGTGCATATTAGCAGTTGATGGTGTTTAAATAGATCGTTCAAACTCTGTAAATATACTATTTCTTCTCTTGAAGATTGTTTAATAAATAATTTCATCAAAAAAAGTTGAAAATATTGAAATTCGATACTGCAAAAATAAAATAAATCATTTGTATGTTTTATTCGTTGTATTTTCTTAGATTTATTCTTTCAAATAAAACGGACTTATTTGATGTTGCCATTACGAAAGAAGTTTCGACATTTTGTTAGAAGTTTTTCCTATTGCAGGTTGTTAAAATGTTCGATTTAGTTTTCAAGAGGATTTTTCATAGTCAATTGTTGAGATTTCACAAAATTTTAAATTTGAATAATAAAGCTTATCGCTTCATTATTTATAGAATATTATTCTTTAACAAAATGAAGGTCATTATCTTTTTTTTTAGCACAAAGCTGGATTTAGCAGTAAAGAAAAAGAAAATTTCTAAGAATATAAATAGAATATAGAAGCAGAAAAATGTTTGGAGCACTTTCCGTTTCATGCTAAGTCGAATGATGAAAAAAGTGAAAACAATTATAATCATTGACCTTTTTTGATAATTATTTATTATCAAGAAAATTAAGTTTTTAATTGCCAAGAAATATCATAAAACATATTTAAATGAATTGATTTATGTATACACTAATTTGTATATTGTGCTTTCAATGATGACGTTTTGTTTTTTATTGACAATCGATTCTCTCGTCAATCGTTGATAAGAGTTCTGATTACATTTGATTGCTCTATTCCAATCTATAATTAGATTCTGTTGAGTCTATAAAAAAAAAACAAGAATTTCATAAATGGTGAAAATTAATGAGTTCAAAGAGAAAATTCGATTATATTTTATTTAATAATTAAGTAGATGAAATAATGACGTAACTGGTATTTTTGTGTTAAACTTTAATATATTGATTGAAATAAATGTATTTATCCATGAAAAAACAACATATTATCAATGTTGAAAATGAGAATTTTTCGTCACTGACTTATTAAAATATTAATTAACATTAAATGCTTCATCTTATGCTATTATTTCATTTATTTAACAATTAAATAGAATATTACGGAATTATTCATCGAATTTTATCTTTAGATTGATTAATCTAGATCAATTATGAAATTTTTTTCAAAATAGATTCAATGAAATCTAATTATAGATTTGAATAGAGCAATAAAATTACAACAGAATTCTTATCGGCGATTGACAAGACAATTGATTGTTAATAGTAATAAAAAAAAAAAAAATAATATAAAGTTGAAAGTACGATTTGTGAATTGATATATCAATAAATTGATTAAAAAAAAATTAAATAATTGTAAATGAATGAAAATATAGAGGAATATATTTTATTTTGAAATGTAAAAAGAGAAAATATCTTTTGACGTTAATTATTTGATAAAAATTTGATTTTGATGATTGATAATTATTTTAATATTGATTAGTTATGATTAATGTGTTGTTGATGTTATTTGATTATCATTTGGAAGATTTTCTGAAGTTGATAATTTTCCAAGAGAAAGAAGAGTTTCAGGAAAATTTGGTGGAGTTACTGGTGTATTAGCTGGTGCCAATAACTAAATCATATTAAAATAATATTCTATTAAACTAATCAATTATATTCGTATATTTACTTCTGAAAACTTGCAACATGGAATTGGTATTGTTCGTTCATTGAAAAATAATTCAATAGCTGCCTTAAATATTAAATAAAAAAGAAAAAAAAACAATTTTTAATCTATCTTGTTTATTATTCAAACCTGAAGTCTCCATTTAGTTGATATTAAAAATTGTTCAGCTTGTTCATGTGTACATCCTGTTTTTGATACCATTTCATTTATAATTATATAATGAGATAATGATTCATTATTTATTGTTGAACAATGAATTTTATTCATGTTTTCTTCTTTATTTTATCTTAAAATAAAAATATTAATAATAAATTTTTATTTTTTTTTAGAAAAAAATATTTAGTTTTATCTTTACAGATTTACATTTATTAAAGCACATTAGTATATATTATTGATGAAAATATAATATAATTCTTCAAATATTTGTTAACTAGTAGAAGATTTTCATATTTGATTTGTTTGAAAATTTATTCTCAATAAGACTTGACTAAACTTACAATAAAAAGAAGGCATGAATATTAATAATGATTAAAAAATCTTGTTTTTCTAAAAATGTGTCCAAATACAATTGAATGACTTATTCGAAGAACTGACAAAGAAACAAGTATCTTGTCAAAGAGAAAGAACAAGATGATGATGATGAAGATATTCTGTCTCGTTAGCAATTATTCTTTTTTTCTCTATTCTTTTATTTAGTATGCCCATGGAAAAAAAAATCTTGATGTTTTTTCTATGGAAAGTTGCTTATTTTTTCTTTTTCCGATCTACTCACCAAATCAGAGCTTTCGTATTTACTCACATATGTAATTATGTATGTTCCTCATTTTATTTAAAGTGGTTAATGCCATCATTTGTATATACACATAGATTTATTAAGATATGTATTTTTATCCATGTATGTGTTTTTGAGAAATAAAATTCAATCTTGATTTGAATAATTATTCAAGATAGATATTTAATTATTTCGATAATAAATAAATTAATATTTTGCTTTCTTATTTATTTATCGAAAAAAAAAACATATTATTTAAAGTTCTATGAAATAATAATATAAAACATTTCGGAATAAAAATCGACAGTCAAAAAAAAAAGAAAATAGAATAAAAAGAAAGAACTTTTTTTTTCTCATGTCTATTTATTGGCAAATAAATGGAAAAGAGTTTCTTCGTTTTCAGCTGCTGCTGCTGCTGCATATAGCATGATGTCGACAAGGAGAAAAAAAAGAAGAGAATGGCATAAAATAGTTGAAAAGAATCTAGTCAGTACTCACTTACCCATCAGCGATGAATAAACAGAATATCGCTTTTTTTTCCATCGTGTTTGTTTTATTAATAAATATTTAATAAGATTATCGTTAAGACATTTTTTCACAGATAGAAAATCGAATCATTTAACATTTTCTTCATGAAAATCTTTTTTCAAATTCTACATAAAGATATAATTAAGTATTTTGCAAGAATTTTCTTTCATATTATGCAAATAATTAGTTTTGTACATGCAAAAAATGTTTTAAGTTTTTCTTTTCTGTTTGTCAACTTAGTTCTTGTTGGTCAAAATATTCATTTCAATATCAATTTAAAACAAAAAACTTCTATTTTTCTTTCTATTCAAATTTAAGAACAATATTAAAAAAATGAAACAAATGACAAAAAAATCAATTTTTTTCTCTTTAATTCTTAGAAAAAAAATGATTGACATATTTTTGTGTATTATTGATAAAGATTAAAAACATAATATATTATGCTTAATATAAATAATCTAATATTATTAATCATAAATCTTTATCTATATTTTTCATCTCAAAATTTTTTCTTAAATTAAATAATAAAAGAATACAAATTCATAATTTTATTTGGATTCTCTGTAGTTTCTTGTTTTGCTTCATTTATAAAAACAAAACAAAAATCCTTGTGAAGTAAAGGCTACACAGTGGTGTTCCTTTTCTTTTTCAAAATAGGTTCCAGACAAACCGGTTGCATGTCTTTTTTTTTCATTGATTTTTATAAAAAATGTTAGAAATGAAATTTAAATGAAGATTGATTTTATTGACATAGTTTTAAGATAATTATTGAAATTTTGATTCTCAATCTGGTTTTGTCTATGAGTGAAAACAAACAGAAAAAAATGAGTAAAAAACAAAAATAACGTTTGAACGGAGCTCAAAAATCTTTAACAAAATGTATTTCCTATTGGATCTGGAAGAGAATCAAACGAAATTGACGATTTTTCTTTTTATTTAATAGTTTTTATGTCATCGCAATGAACATTTTGTGAAAAGTGACATGATCTTTTTTTTGTTATTTTCTTAAATTATATCTTTTCAAGATAATTGTTTGTTGTCTTCGTAATTATTGTAAGAATATTGAGAATCTAATAATAAAATGTTTATACCAATGAAAATGATCTAGTCAAATAATGGAACGAATTCTTCAAGATTAAAACATAAAGAATGAGGCTTAGTTGTTAACAACAAAACAAAATATTTTTAGTAGAATTATTTTTTGTTAATCAATGCAGCGATTAAATAAAAAAAAAGTACGTACGATGAAGATTTTGAAGGTAGTGAGACATTAAATATTGTCAAAAGGATGAATATGAAACAAAATATGTTTATTATTCAAGAAAATAGACGTCTTTAAGATCAATTTATTTTCAAGGTCTTTTTCGATTATTTTGTATAATAGACAATAGTGTACAAACCCTTTTTACGATTTCTCTTTATAGTAGAATAAAACCTCGTGCCAATATCTTCTATATAAAGAGCTTCTTTATAACAGCTAATCATTTCATAAAACGATAGAAAAAAAAAAACATGCTCATCATCATTTTACTTTTATTTGTTTCTGTTAGAATTTCATCTGGCATATGTAAATTAAACATAAAATATAATTTGAAATAAATTATTTTATTTAGTTTGTAATGATGGTTCAAATCCATGTAAATTGGATCTTCCAGGTTTACATGGTTCATATTTTTTACCAATAAATGGTTATCATTGTTTTGATGCTGTTAATGATGAATTTATTTGTTCATGTCCAGATGGTTCAACAACACATAATAGACCTTGTCGTCAGTTTTTACTGATTTATTTTTCTTGTTAATTATTCAAATGTATTATTTATTTTGTTTTCAAAGGAATCTGTAATCGTGATCCAAATCCATGTGGTGATGGACCATCAGTTGTTGCATGTAATGATATAAATCAATCTTTTTCATGTATATGTAGAAACGAACAAGGAGAATTTATACATACAACAAATCCGTGTGGTATATTTTTAATGATATTTTTTCAAAAATAAATTCTTTTCTATTATTTTAGATAATATTGTCGTTACACCTCCACCTCTAGTTAGATGCGATAATGGCGGTGTTAGAGATCCAACGACAAATCTATGTAATTGCCCAAGTGGTTTTACAGGTAGTAGATGTGAAAATCGAGCAGGTATTTACATTATTTTTTTGATTTTTCTTATTTTGAAAAAAAACTAAAACTAAAAATGTTAAAGATAATCAATTGTGTGATAGAATTCAATGTATGTCAAAGGGTGTATGTGCTATTCGACCCATATTTGAAGGAGCAACAATATATCAATCAAAATGTCTTTGTCGAGCAGGTTATGATGGAGTTTATTGTGAAACACAAAGTAAAATCGAATAAATAAATAATTCAATAGATTTTTATAATATAAATTATTATATATTTGTGTCAAGCTATAGCAGGTTCTTGTACATCATCATATTGTTTCAATGGAGGTGTTTGTCAACAACGTCAGGTTGGATCTTCTAATTTTTTTTTTTGTCAATGTAAACCAGGATGGTCTAGTACACGATGTGATAAACGTTTGAATCATTTATTTTAATTTGATTTTCAAAAAAAAAAAAAAAACGTTTGTTTTTATTTTAATTTTTAGAATATTTTCGTTGCCGATCATCGGGATATTTTATTGATGAATATATGAGAAATCAAGGAAAATATTTCTCGTGTACACCTTCTAATAATGGTTCGCATAGATTTTATTTTTAATTGTTTTTTTTTTTTTATATTTAAATTATTTATTTATAGATTATTTACTTCAACAATTATCATGTCCTAAAGGTCTTAAATTTAACCTTGAAAAACAATTATGTCTTCTATAAATTATAGATTTCATAAGAATAAAAAACATACTCAAACTTTATTTTCATTTCAACTGTTTTTATTACACTGAACTGAATAGTTTTTTTTTTTTGTTAAATTTTTTTGAATGTTTATCCAAGATTTGAATAAATTAAAGAAAATTTAATTAAATCAAAAAAACAATATTTTATCTTAGAATTTATCTTTCATTTCATTGTTTTTTTTTCAAAATGATGATCAGATTTTCCGACACATTTATAAATTCTTTAATGCATTCATTATGATGGCAAAAAAGATAATAAGACATTTTTACATATTGAAAGTCTGTTTGTCTTGCGAAAACCATCAACATATTTCGATCGGTCTTAGTTACAATAAATAATTTTGGCAAAAGTCTTATTTATAACTAATGCTCAGATGAAAATCGCTGCTTTCAATTCCCTTACTTTAAAAACTGTAGTTTGAAAAAATGACTTTGCAAACGAGTTCCTTTTTCTCAGCTATACTTTTGGTTTTTCTATTAAAGAATAATTCATTTATTAAATATATGAAAAGAAGTCAATAGTCAATTTTTTTTATCGCAGTAGATTTTGATTATCAAGCACACCATACATTTCATGAAAACATAACAACATAGAATCAAATTTTTTTAATACTACAGTAATAAACATTATATATAAAAAAGAAAAAGACAAAAAGTAAATGTTCAATATCAGTAGTACTAAAAAATGTAACAACGTTGATATTTATTTGAACAAACAAGTAAGGAAAAGATTTTTTTTTCTGAAAATTAAAACGAACAATGAATTAAATAAGACCATGTTTTATGAACATAGAATAAGTAAGAAAATAATTGAATATATACGTAGATTTGCAGCACTACATACAGGATCATCGTTGATTATTTTATCATTATGCAAACTATTCTACTTGTTTTGTTATTATCTCAGCAACTAAGCTATCTCAA
The DNA here is from genome assembly GCA_905250075.1 of Rotaria sp. Silwood1. NCBI lineage: Eukaryota > Metazoa > Rotifera > Eurotatoria > Philodinida > Philodinidae > Rotaria > Rotaria sp. Silwood1. The sequence continues at coordinate 249,455 of CAJNOP010000212.1, forward strand.
AATTTACCTATTTTTTTTCGTCTTTTTCTGTTGACTGAAAAGAATATTTTGTTAATAGAAGAGTTTTGTCAAAAGTTGTTTTGGAATTTTTTAATACTGCAAGAGAAACTGTTAACTATATTTTTCATTCTATGATGAACTATTTAGAAAAATTTCTCAAAATATAACTGAAACTATATTGACTATAACCATACAGACAGTCCTAAACGTCGTATACTTGATAAAAGATTATTTGGTCACGAAATTATAATCATTTTATCAGATAAATATTTGCATGAAGTATTGTCACATTTGGATGAATTACGCTCATTTTGTACCGTTAAGTTGCGAACACTAAAACGCTTATATCTCAAATTCTACTCAGCGGATTTTAATAATTTTTTTGTTCTAAAAAGCTATCTATTGTCCATCACACTTATCATTAACGTCGTCAAGTGTTTTCGCTACTGTTGATATGAAGTTTTTAAGCAAGAAAGTATAAAAAAAAAGTCATAGCTTTTTTGTACCCCATAGCAAAGAAAATCATCTTTCTCGGTTACAATTTCGATTGAACAAAAATAATTTTTTAGATCCATTTTGTAGCTAAGACTTTTCTGTTTTGGACTCTATAACTTAACTACAGTTTTTATCTCAATCTATTGTAGTTGATTTAAAAGTAAACTCAACTTTTCTTTTAATATTCATTAGATTACAGTGCCAGAAACCTTTTGGTAAAAAGCTTTTTCAAAAAAGGAGCTTTCAGGTCAAATAAAAAACTTAAAATAAGTCGAAAAGGTAACTGTTATTCTACTAAATCTTCCGACTAATATTAATCCGAGTTATTTAAAGAAAAACGTTAGTTTCATCTTTTTTTAACTTCGATTGACTTAGAGGTATTTCCAGATATTTACTAACATTCTCTGAGTCTGAATGATCACGAAGTCTCTTGTTTCTCCTGTTTACTATAATACAATAATAAACGATTCGATTGATATACGATATCCATGTAAAAAAAAAAAAATATTCATTTAGAAATTTTTATTACATCGAGAAATCTCGAAATATTCACCTAATTAAAAAAACTCGATTCTCAACTAAACAGAAATCCTAGTAGTTGAAAAAAATACTTGATTGTTCTCTATTTTGACTTTAATTTTTTTCGATTTTCCCAAGCAAAAAATAAAAAATAATTTGAAAAAGTAAATGCCATTGTTTTCTAGGTAATTCGTATTGTTCTACAATCTTCGATAGATAAAAAATAGTCGTGAAAAAATTTGTTCGTCTAGAAAATCGATATTCTAGAAAAATATCATAATAGCATCTAAAGCCGATATTTGATAGTCATTATTTGAGTTTTTCATTATTGATAACATATGATTAAGTTGTATTGATGTGAGAAAAATATTAATCAGTTAAAATAGTTGCCTAATTAATTTCTTTGTTTGAATAAATCAAATAAAATATGTTTTGTTTTTTTTTTTTTACATATAAAGTTCGATTATGAATCTTTGCTTTTATTTTTTGTTTAGTTAAACACGAGATAGATAATTTCTTTTTTCTAATAATAATCAACTTTTAATAAACAAAAAAAAAAAAAAAACAAAGAGACAAAAAAAAATAAGTTCATATATGTATTTAGTACTATTTTCGAATTTGTTGCTGTGGTTGAATATTTGTTTGTTGATTAATCATTGAAGGTATAGATGTTGCTCGATTATTAAATTGTGAATATGCTTGAAAAATAGCAGCTGCTGCATCAGCTGCTGCTGAATTAGGCATTGTTTGATAAAGATTTTGATTTGTAATTGATGTTGATGGATACATATATTCGGAAGATTTACAAACACTATCAGATATTGTAGTTGATGTTGTTGTTGTTTGTTTTAATGGTGATTTAATAGTTAATGTTTTAGCAAGTGAATCATAGGATGAAATAAATGAATTTGATGATGTTTGATTTGTTGGTATTGTTGATGAATAATGAAATGTTGGTGTAACAATAGATGAATTATTTTCATTTGATTTTGTATAAGAAAATAATGTTTGATTTTGATTATCTTGTGATAATATATTTTGTCCTGATGATGATGATGATGATGATTGAAAATTTTGTTGATAATCATTTAAATCTTTTCTTCCTTGTTTAAAATGAATATTTGTTTGTAAATTATGATTATCTTCATATTTAATTATATTTGATAATGAATCAAATGAATTTTTTTTTGTTCGATTTTCAATATCAAATTGTTCATTTGAATTTAAATATGATGATTTAATTATATCTGTTGAAATAATCTGACGAATTTGTTCAGCTATTGTTGAAGATAATTCTGATGATGATAAATCTTCTTTTGTTAAAAAACAATTTCGATCAGATAAGACACATGAATCTTTATATAAATAATTTAATATTAACAAATTAGTTTTTTTTTTTTTTTTTATTCAAAAATAAATTTAGAAATAATTCTTCTATTCAAAAGAGAATAACTCAAAAAATTGACAGAACTTTGAAAGTATTCATCAATGAAATTTTCTTAGATTTTTTTCATCGGAGACGAAGTACAAGTTGAGTTTAAAATGAACAGAATAATTTCATTCTATTAAACATTTTTATATAAGTTCAATCAATTGAAGAAATTTTTCTCTTATCAATTACTTATAGTATGGAATTAAAAATATAAAAAGATATTTTACATTTAAATGAAATTTCAAATAAAAAGAATAATAATTTTTTAATTAAATTTTTTTTCAAATAAGAAGTGAATTATAAAAAACAAACCTGTTTGATGATTTGTTTTAATATTTGCATATTGAATAGGTAATGGTGGTAATGTACCTTGTGGTAAAGTTAACATTTTTGCTTTTTTTTCAAGTAAATAAACAAGTATTCGATCAACTTCATCTAATGTTAATTGTCTTCCATCAGCTAAAAGACATAATAACATTGATAATGGTAATTTATCACCAAAAGATGATGAATATTCATTTAGTGAATTTGATTTTTCTTGATTTAAATTTTCTTTTGATTGTGAATAAATCATTGATTGAATATTTTCATGATCATATCGATTTATTTCTTCATTTCGTATATTTTCTTTATAACGAGCAAAATTTGTTAAAATTATATGATAACCATCTTCTAATGTTAAATTACGATGTTCTAAACAATAATATATATTTTATACAAAAAAATAATATAATAAAAAAATAAAACCTTCTGTTTGTGAATGAAGAATATGAAAAGATGCAGTACGTCGTTCTTCATGCATTGGCATAACAATTATTCCATAAAGACATTGTTCATGTGCTGCATTTTCAATAGCTTCTATTAATGTATAATCTTCTCGAAGAAGTATTATAGATGTTATCAAACCATGACAAACAAGACGAGATGATATTTCTTCACCATAACTTCTGAACATATATTTTTATATTAAGGAAAAAATCAAAAAAAAATATTTTCTTTTGAATAACTAAAGAAAAAACAAACTTTTGACGAGGATTAACAAGAATTATTTGACAATCTACTAATTGTCTTGGATTATCAGGTCCTGATAAAATAGTATAACATGATTGATGATAACGTGATAATGATGATGATTCATATGATTTAGTATTTGGAGATCGATGTGAACTACATCTTGATGATGATATTATAACACGACGATCACTAAACATTTCCATCTTATTTGAATCTCTATAATATTCAATTATATATCTTTACTAATTGTCTCTGCTTGCAGCACTTAAAATTAATTAAATCATTTTTATTTATTTTACAATAAACATAAACATTATTTAAATAGATCTAACTAAGAAAATATAATTGATTAAATCGATCTACAGTATTTGTCAGAAGTTCCGAGACATGTTAAAATCAAGGTAAAGTTGAACCGTTTTTCATCAAATTTTTATCAGAGATAGAACAACTCGAAAAACTATGATCGCGAGCAATAACTCGAGCTTCATTGATAGAATCAAAATAGAATTATAGTCTAAACATTACTTTCAACTTCGGCGAATTCTATCTCAATCAATATTCAAAGAATTTTTCAATCTGATTCATTGACATTGTGAAGCCTGGTCTTTCTTATATCTTCAACTTTCCAAGTTTCTTCTGAAACTTATGTTAAAAATGTAAGACGAACTAGACTTCACAATATCGTTGAATCAGATTGAACAGTCCTTTGAATATTGAGATAGAGTTCATCGAAGTTGAAAGTAGTGTTTGAATTTTAACTTCGTTTTGATTCGGTCAATCGGGCTCAAATCGTTGCTTGCGATCAAAGTTTTTTGCGTTCTATCTCTCATAAAAATTTGATGGAAAACGGTTTAACTTTACCTTGATTTTGACATGTCCCGGGACTTGTTTATATTCAACGTCTTTTAAACTTATTGATCAACATAGACAAAAATTTCTACGAAGTTTTACAATAGAACTTCAATTTTTTGTAATGATAAATAGAAACTAACAGGTCATTTCAATTATGTGAATTTATTATTTTTTTCTACAAACTCAATTTTTTTGATATCGAGTTTATATTAAAAAATATATTTACTCTTTAAAACAAATAAATTCATTAGTTTTTATTTAATTTTTCAATTATAATAAACTTAATCTTGTTTTATTTATTGTTATACTAGCCAAAAATGAAAACAATTTAATAATTTCTTTTAGATATTTTACAAATAAACTCTCGAATCATATTTTTCAATATCAAAATTTTGATTAATGTAATTTCAGAAGTTTTTTACAAAGCGGAAAAAAAAACAACGAGTTTTATTCAAGGAAAAATTTTTGTTAATGTGATTTATTTAATAAAGACATCTATTTAAAAAAAAAAAGAAGTTTTTCAATCATAATACTAACCGATAATTATTTGAATTATTAGTACTACAAGAAGATCTATGTTGATGATGATCATCTAAATGATGTTTTGATGAATATCGTTTTCTAGGAGGTTCATAATTTGATGATTGTCGATCATAATCAGAATGTCGACGAGAACTTCTTGATAATTCATGTTGAAAACTTTTGAAACAAAAAAAAAAAAATAACTATTGATTTTTTTTGTTTAAAAATAAAACAAAAACTAACCTTTTATGATCTTTCGAAGATCTTTCATTTAAAGATAATTTATTACTATTTAAAGTTCCGTCCATTGCTGGTAAAACATCTATATTAATTAATATTGATTTATTTAAATAAAAAACAAAGAAGTCTTTTACCAAGTTTATTTCCCTTAAGTATTAAACATGTTTGACCTTCTTTTATTAATTTTCGAGCATCTTCTATTCGATCATATTGTACAAACATATAACCTTTATAAACTCGAATATCTTTATTCAACAAAAAACAAAAAAAAAACGAATGATTTCAAAAAAAAAGATTAAAAAAAACCTGAAACTTTGCCGAATGATTTAAAAAAATCAAGTAATTCACTATCAGTTAAACTATTTGTTGGAACATTTCCAATATAAACTTTAGCATCAAGATTTGATCTAAATTCCATATTTTATTTAAAAGAAAAACTATAAATTAAAAATGAAGAATATTTAAATAAATTTAAATTACGTTCTTTGACAATCTGTATCATCATTTGATCTATTTGAATTTGATCTTTTACGATAATTATTTTCATAATTATCTTTTTTATTTTGACGTTCATTTATTGATGAACATCGGGATACAGAGAAAGATTTTTCACGATCACGACGAATATCAGACATATTTAACAAATTAAATTAAACCAAATAGAATAAACAATCAATATCGATTCATTTTTATTCGAATAACGACTTTTTTTTTTTTATTTTTATTTTACAATAGATCACTTTTAATAAGCTATTTTTTTTGTAATGTATAAACAAATAAAAATATCCTTTAAACAACAAAAAAAATAAATCAAAAAAAATCAATTAGTTTTTTTTTTATATTTTCTAATCGATTATTTAAATGCATAGATATGTTAATTATCTTAACGAGAATACACTATAAGGAGATATTATAGATAAATTTTATTGGATATACATTCAATTAAGTACACATTTTAACTTGATATATATCAGTCAACAAGTGAATTCAAATGTGATTATTGTTCTTAATAAAAGAACTATTTATTTAAATAAACTATAAAAATAAAATTAATATCAAATATTTTCAATTGGAAAATGGATTTTTAATAAGCACATGATAGAAATGAAACTGTCTTGTTTTGTTTTTTTTTTTCGTTATATTATCTAATCTATCAATAAGATCTTCGAAAAAAATATCATACAACAGTTTATTCTAGTGAATAATACAAATGAAATTATAAGTCGATTGAAAAAATTGTAGTTCATCAATCGAAAAACATTTTCTGCATATCTACTGTTTTTTTTTTTTTGTTAATATTATAGAGGAATCAAATAAGAGTTATAATGACCGATTGTTAAGACAATCTATATCAAACATTTAGATTTTTATTCAATATTAATAATAAGAACACTTTATCATATTTATCAGTGTCATATAAATCGACATATGCTCATGACGATTTAATATGAATAATCAAAGCTAATCTGTTCGATTGACAGCCTGATCTTGATTTAAAAAAATCTATTACTTAACCGATGGGTGCAAACAGTCTATGAATATAGAGTTCTGTATCTTTGTCTGGAAGTCTGAAATACGTTGTTATTAGACTTCGAACTGACATCAGTTTGATCGATTTGTCGATTATTGATTTGATCCGGTTCATGATATCGTTATTTCCGGTTTGTGGAAAATCCAAATGAAATGACAATGAGAAAAAATTTCATGAAAATTCAATTTAATGCGTTTTGACAAAAAAAGCCTAGAATATTGATTTTAATATTTAAAAAAAGAACAATAGAAAATGATTTGTTTACTTTTGAGATTGCATTGGATTCTATAATTCGTTTTATGCCTATTAACTTTGAATTATTTTTATTTATATTTGTCTTCTAAAATATATTTAAAATAAGACGTTAGTTAGCTCACAATTATAGATCAACTTGATAGTAAGTTAGTAGTTGAATACATTTAATTGGATGTATAAAAATAAAATTTATCTATAGATTATTGACATTTAATCAGGATCTTTGCAACAGTATTCTTTAGTTTCGTATTCATTATCTCATGGAGAAAGAATATTTGAATTTCTTGGAATTTGTTATTTAGTGTATATCCTCGTTCAGTTGAACTTTGCAAACGAACTAGTTTTTACTAACTTTTTTACGATACCGAAGCATGTAGATTTTGGTCCATTGTTATCGATCTTTATTGTTTAAATGTTCGAGAAAAACAATTATGTAATATAACTGATTGGTTCTTCAGCGGTTTTTTCCCCGATTAAGTTAAGAATTTCAATTGGTAAATCATATTCGATTGAAAAAGTTGAATTTGATTAAGATTATAATATTTTCTTTGTTGGATGATCAATTACATGTAAATGACATTAATAGTTTTTGTTTTAGTATCATCAATAAGAATAATTTGTTGAGGGTCTAGTTAATTAGTAATCAAATGAATGATTCGACAAAATAGATGTTGTGCCTATTTTCATCAGATTTTTCATGATGATTGACTCATCATTATGATATTCAAAATAATTTTAATCCATTTAATGGATTATAATCAATAGATTATCTTTCAATCATTTTATTATATTTGGTAAGTATATTCACTAAGATCTCTATTACTTAATTATTTTATAGAATGGCAGCCATATCTAAATAATGCAGATTTAGCCTTAGATAGCATTTTGACTTTCAATGAACTTTTTTATTAACATAGAAATTAATTATTGAGTGAAAGACAACTTCTACTGACTTTGATTTATTTCAACGAGAATAATATTCAATAACAATAGTAAAACGTGCACAGAGATGATAACTTGTTGTGTGATTAATATCTCAAATAATGTTCATCTTTGGTGAAATATATCACCAAAGTATTGGTTATGTTTTATAATTTTTCACAAATATTTTTATAAAATTTAAAAAAACTTTCCTCTCTACCTAAGATCTAGAAATATAAAGTTAAGCGAAAAAATCAATGATACGATTAGTTAACAATCTCAATTTCAAAAGTTTTCAATCATTTATTTTATTTACAGGTCAATATTAACTATCAGATTGTTATCATTCACATTCGATTAAAAAAATGTATTTATTTATCATGAAGAATTCTAATATGAATAAAAATATTGTTTTATTGAACTATTCAAGTTTTGAAAAATATATTCATTTATATATATACTAATATTATTTGTTTATCAATTGTTTTTTTCATATGATAATTTACTTCATGTATTTTTTATGTTTTAACATAACAACTAAGAGAACATTTTATTAAATATTATTTCTGAAGAATCTACAATATTCTAAACTTGATTTGAATTAAGTTTTATTTTAAATATTTGCTAATTCAAATATACAAAGAACGATGACACATTATAGTCAGAAAATCAATATTTTTCAGTATTTTATTGTCTAATAATTAATATGAATCATTTTGAATGAAATTTCATGAATTTTATTTCAAAATGAAGAATATATTATTTACATGAAAATTTATTGGTTACTTCATAGTAGTTATTATGTCAAGATAGATAACTGTTTAACTTCAAGTTTATCTTATTTGTCATTTAATAAATATTCATCGACGCATATTTTATATGTAGACAAGACTATTCTATGCAATTCTGATTTGGATGAATAGAACGAATCATTATTAAAATAATCAAATGTTGATATGTAAATTGATATGAGTATTTCACAAATACCTCAATATAGGTAGCTATCGATCGAATTCAAACATTTGACGTCACTCTTGAATTAAGTTATTCTTAATTAATTAATCAAACAAACTAGAACTAAGATCAAACAAAAGAATTCTATAATAGTCGGGATACAGTGAAATAAGTTATTCAAAAACTGACTATTTACACATTCGAAAAAATCTCAACGAGATTGAGAAATAACCGAACGTAAACTTGATCGGATTGCAGGATGCTTCCATGATTGACCACATACATCAAGAAACGCTTCGATAGTTACATAAATATTGAACACTATTTGAATTCGTTCGATAGTTTCCGATGGAAAGTTCGACGACGAACTATTTGCCCTCAATACCAATTTAGAATTTGAATCCAATGCACAAAAAAAAATAGAAATTTTTATCATTAATCGATTTCTTTTACTATTTGTATAGAATGGCAAAAAACGATTTTCCGTCAGAACTAGACGTTTCTTTCATAAGATACTTTCGTTTTTTAAAACAACAGTGTTACAGTGTACTTTGACCATTTTGTTTTGATTCGTCGTAGATTCTTTCTATTAGTCAAATTTGAACGAAAGAAGATTATATAAAACATATAATTCTAAAACATGACAACAAATTAACAAGAAATTCTGAATAAATATCATTTTGTTTTATTGAGGAACGAAAAGAGTAATCAAGACTTTTCGAAAACTGCTGTATTTTTGTCTTCCCCATCAACAAATATTGAAAGTATGATCTCAATATATTCTTTAAGATAATAAAATAGATATTTTATTTTTATTGCATGTTTGCTATACAATCAGATAATGGAAACACAATCAAGAATTTCGATAAGTAAATATGAAAATATGTTCTATCTTATTTTTAAATAATGTAAGTGACAATGTCCACTAATCTTTAGATGAAGACATCTGTTATAATGCATTATTTGACATAAATATATTAGGTAAATCATCGATAAAAAAACTCTTATTCTTTATTCTTCTTAAGTATATTCTAATAAATTGTGTTTATCTTATGAATATTGTTTTTAAAGATTAGATTATAAATTGTTTGTCAACTTATAAAAGAAAATAATTTGATAAAAATAACATCAATAAGAAAAAAAAAGCAAACATTTAATATACATAAAGTAAATTTTCGTTGTAAAATGTATCATAACTCATGTTGGATTTTTCCTTTTTGATTATTGGTCAGTTATGATTCATTAAAAGAAAACTTACAGTTTTTTTCCTTTTTTTTTGTTTTTTATTTAAATAAAGGTGTAAGGAAGACACGAATAAAGACAGATAAATATGACAGAAGATTGTATGGCAACAAAAGCAAATATAAATGATTTAAAATGTTACATATGTGGAGAAATTTACACAAATCCAATTCTTGTTTGTTCATGTGGTCATTCATTTGATCATCACTGTATTCTTCGATATAATCGTTGTCCGATTGTTTATTGCAATACTCCTATATCTCAAAATTGCTTATTAGAAAATAAGCAGATTAAACAACTTGTTGATGTTTACAATCAATCAATGAAAAATACTTTTGATATATTCTTATTAGATCGAAGTAAATCCATGTGGTATTCGGACTCTTTGACTGGTCTATTTGGTATAAGTCGATTTCAACTAGCTATTCAATGTTTAAAAGAAACTTTTCAACAAAGGTAAAATTTATTTTTCTTTAAACGAAAAAAAATGGTTATAATTTAGATCGAATTCAACTAAAAATCAAATCTCATTAATTACATATGATCATTGTCCTGAAGAACAATTTCCATTTGAAACTACTCGTCAATATCATTTAGATATTCTTGAAAAACTTCAACCAAATAGTTCAAATGCATGTTTATTTGATGCTATGAAATTTTCTTTAGAAAAATTTGAAAAACTAAATCAAATTCTTAATCGTTCGACAACACAATCTATTTATATTCTTACTGATGGTAGTGATAATTTTAGTTCAAGTGGAAATCAAACACATTATATAAAATATATAAAAGAACGTAGTAAAAAATTAAATATTCGTGGAAATATAATTCAAGTTGGTGTTAAAAATTTACTTCAGACAAAAAATTTTTGTGAAGATATTAATTATCAGTTTCATCATGTAAATAGTGGTAACACACAAGAATTTGTTCGTTCATTTTTATTATCGTTAAATCCTTATTAAATAAAAAAAAAAATCTCAGTTCAACGATTGATCCATTCAGTTATGTTTTGAATTCGTTTTTATTTTCTATTTGTTACAATAAATCTTTGAATATTTAGTTTATATCTTGCATTCGTCTCAATCTAATCTCAAAATAAAAACTAACAATATTCTTGATTGATTTGTAAATAAATTAAGATAAATCGTTTCGAATATCGAAGAAAAATGAAAATAAATAAATATGTTTTTTATTTTCTAAATCAGTTAATATTGAATGATGTTTCCTTTAAGTTACAATCATTTTTCTTAAAATAAATATTTTTATCTTATTTATATAAGATATAAGAAGATGAATTATTTTCTATGTTATTCTCCATTATATATATCTTGATCTTCATAAATTATTTAAATCAAATGTTCGAACATCAATGTTAAAATCTGACTACCAGTTCATTATCCAATCGAGCACAATCGTCAACCTATGCTGATTGTCAAAACACGCGTAATCAATCCTATTTACTCTTTTATTGAGAGTTTTCTGTCAAAATTCATTTGGTCTTTCTATGCAAATGACGAAGAAAAAAGAAGTAGATATTTATTTTTCTTTTCTTACGTTAAATGCCCAACAGTTACAAAACAAACTGAAAAAATTATAAATGATTTACATTGAATTGAAATCGTCTCTAAACAACAAAGAGTATTGGCCGCACAGTTCTTAGCACGATTATTTAATGATCTTACAGAATCCATGTATAGCGATGTTAAATTTACCGATGTATGAAGAACTGAGAAATGTGTGAAGTATAGTGAATGAATAAGTACGTGGAAAAATAATTGATAGATTATGATAATTAGAACAAGAAAATGCATAGCAATGAAGAAAATCTTTGACAAAAATGCATAAAAGTAATAAAACGAAACGCTTTGTCAATTACGATAAGTCACAAAAAGCAATTGAGAATTCGGTCATAAACATTGAGTTTTCTTACGATTTATCTTTTAGAGAAAAATTGTCTTTCAAAGTTTCTTTTCATCAAATTTCTATAAGCATCGCTGATCAAGAAATAAAGATCTCAAAATAAATCTAGTATAAAAATTCATTTGTATTAATCTTGTTCAGACACTTCAACTCTAGTTTTTGCTAGATAGCTGAAACTTTCGATAATAAAAGATCTTGGTTAGATATATATATATATATATATGCGAGAAAATTTTCAGCCTTTTATGTCACGACAAAGTATAAAAATGTCGTTGACAAATTATCCTTAGTTATTGTGGAAAATTCTTAATATTCGTAGAAATAAATGATTATAATTTAATGCAACTTGTTTTTCTTCTTCATAAAAAAGGTGACCACACCTGTTTATCGTTCATCTAAATTGAATTACGTAAAGTGAGAATGGCTATTGCTTTTTTGCTTTACTCCTCTCTATTAAATTGGACTATTGAGAAGATATGAATGGTGAATAGAAGGCGAGATTATATGAGTCTGATATGCTGCCAACTGTTCAGCAACCTACAAATACTCTTAGTGTTCACATTAGCTTTTTTCTTCGACAATTAGAAAATTTCATTTTTTTTTCAATGGATTCATCTAAAATAGAAGACGATATTAAAATGGTAGAGGAAATAGTGAAGTACACACGTTCATTTTCGAACGATTTAAATGTAAGTCTTATTCAAAAACCTTTTTGTAATATATGTTGTTAAGTTTTTTCTTAACTCTTGATACATCATAGAAAGTTTTCTTTTGACTTATCAAAAATTTTCTATTTACGTCAATTTATTTTGACATAAATTATTCTTTTTCTTAGGTTATAAACAATCTAATTGTTTATCAAACATACAACAATGCTGCATCCATGATAACGTCATTTATATAGAATAATAATGATACAACATCTTGCTCTTGTGTTATTTGTGACCGCTCTTTGAAACAACGTAAAAACCAAGATGGTGATGATGATAAAAATTCAAATAAAAAAACGTCAAACCAATAATATTTTTTGTATGTATTGTTCTATACATGAAAACTTTTTATGATCTAGATACGTTTTAAAGATCACATATATATAACAAATCTGAAAGTTACAACCATTGCAAAAAGTTGGACACATCTAACCATACATGCACAAGCAGCATCAAAATGAGAGATACTCTCTGTCTGAGTACATAATTGTAATCAACAACACTAACAGTGGTTATGGTTGTAGATAAACAGAAGCTCTACACTCACATCTAACACCTTTTTCGAATTTCGGCTTGAAACTTTGCATATAGATAGGCTTCAATGAGATCAGTTGTGAAAGTTCCAGATCTTTTTTTTTGTTTCTATCTTAAGATAGAGCTATGATCAAAGCTTATCTTTTACAATGCTTATCCACACCGGCAGATTCGATGTTTTTATTTCAGGATAAAAGCAACTCAAAAAACTTAAAACTGTCACAGTAACTCACTCTCATTAAGGTCTTCCTCTATACAAGATTCTGAATTGAAATTGGAATATAAGTTTTGCTTATGTTCATCAGGGAAATCACAGCATTCATTAAGAAAACGTTTCAGTGCCGCTCCATAAGGGGTCAAAGTGTGAAACTCACAAATTATCACTGTTATAAATTTATGGCATATTGACAGAGGTCTTAAAATAATATATTTTAAAAGAAAGTCAAATAAATGAATTAATATAAATCATAACAATTTATATAGTTGATAGAGGCCCTCTGAAATCCTATTATTTCGAAAATGTTTACGCTTAAAATTACTATATTAACAATTTATTTGACTCTATAAAACTTATTTGTATTGTGAAATACATCGTCAATACACAACGTTTTGTATGATAATGATAATATATGTGATACATGCCATTAGAAAGGACAAATATCATTTCACTTTTCATTTCATCGTTCAGTACGCTTTCGAACACACCGTCCTTCTTCGAAACAAACTCTGACATATATTACTGACGAGGGAACATTCCCAAGTGTCACATCGCTTTTGAGTCGATACTATAAGCATCATGTAGACCCTAATGGTCTATGAATAACCTAAAAAAAGTTCGTGCCGCTAGCTTATTGGTGTCGAGATATTGCATTTTTAGTTATTTTTAAGCAGAATGCCGTGGTCCCCCTCAGGGACATCAAGAAAACTGAGTTTTGAGTTTTCACTTGAAACTTTGCGCACAACCAGGCCTGAATGAGAATAGTTTATAGTAAAAGTTTCAGAGCTTTTGGATGTTCATATCCTAAGATACGGCTATTATAAAATTGCTCCTATACATGGGCAGATTCGACGTTCGTGTTTCAGGATAAAACCAAAACAAAAGATCTGAAACTTTTACAATAAACTATTCCCATCAAGATCTATCTCTTTGCAAAGTTCTAAATCGAAATTCGAAAATTAGGTTTTCTGATGTTCCTGAGGGGGACCACAGCTTTCATTTTTTAAGAATACCGTAAAAATGCAATATCTCGGCACCAATAAGCTAGCGGCACGAACTTTTTTCAGGGTGTTCATAGATCACTAGGACCTACATGATGCTCATACTCTCGACTCAAAAGCGATGTGACACTTGGGAATGTTCCCTCGTGAGTTTTGCCAAAACTTAGAATTCAATCAGCTCATACTTTTCAATGTCCATCCTATTTCGAGTTTGCTAGATCAATACTACCATAGCCCTACTGATGGACACCTCAACAAGATCTCTTCACTCCACTGAATAGAGAAACACGCAGTGTTTAAACTAGTTAGAATCTGGTGTAGAAATCTTAGATTCATAAAATGTTTTGAGGATTCTATGAATTTCTAGAATAATTTCAGCACTGTTACTGCTGAGACGTCTTCTCTCTTTGCTAGGAAAACGTATCTAATGATCGTTATCCGCCCCCGCCTCCACGGTTGCGAGGGCCTAGACTAAAGGGAGCCGCAAAAACTTCGATTTAAACTTCCACTCATGTTTATCTTCTTCGACAATAAATGTGAGTTCCACAAAATCAAAAGAAAAAGATTTTTACAATAAAAACAAATTCTTCAAATGTTAAGAAGTCAAAATTTTTAACGCTTTTCACTATTGAATCAATATCCGAAAAAAAGTGGCTCTTACTCCAATTATTAGAAATTTATTCAATTTTATTTTACCACATTAAATTATATTTTCATCATGATGATCAATATTATTTTATATTTCAAATTCTTTCGATACAACTTTTTAAAAACTCTTTTTTAATCAAAATAAATTTTTCATTTTGAGGAAGAAAAAACGATCATCTCCTTTTCTCAATGTATCTTGAGAATTTTTATTGCTGTTAGTTTAAATATATATTTCTCTTGATAAGGCACTTAAATCAAACTGAATCATTTATTGTTTTTATTTCTTATTCGATCAAATAGATTTGAAACATATACTAATATAACTCGGTTGCAAAGAGTACATTCATACTCTTTAATCATTTCTATTGAATTCGTTTGTTTTCGACTTCTTATCAAACAAACAAAAGATGACGACTAATTTCGATTTCGATGATGATTATCTTCTTACGTCTAATCTTCGTTTCAATAAAGAAAATTGAGATGTACGAATAGAACTCCAGAGATTTTGATCAAAATTTAGCAAATGAATAGGTTTTATCAAAAACGAGAAAATCTAGGAAAATAAAACGAAACCTACTTTTTTTCGTTATCATTTCCAAAGAAAAACTAATTCAATTTACAAAACAAAAGAAACAACGTTCTATGAGAACGTAAATAGAACTGATGCTCCGATTCTTCACCTACTGCCGTGTTTGATGATTATACTCGATTGAATAGCATGTTGGTACTAACTATTCAACAGAAAAATGTTCACAGCAGCGAAACACAAGAACAGAAAAGAATAATTCGCATAAATTGAAAAGAATCAAGTTTTTTCAAATAATGTTTGCCAACTATTATTATTTTCTGATTGTTTCAATCAGAAAAACATGAATTACTATACCTAAAAATTATGAGCAACTGAAGTTCTACTGACCAATATTCAAATAAATGGAAGAATAAAACTTTCTGAAATTGGTGAAAGCGCACACTTTCCAATAAGTATGAAATTGACTAGAAAACAATTCCAATATTCTATGTAATGTCCGATATTTTAATTAACAGATAAAAAGAATTGACTGTATAATATTTCAAACTAAATATAATATAGATAAGGTAAAAGTAAGAACAATATTGAACGAGAAAAATCTTCAAAACTTCGAATCGTTGTTTTAAGTAAAAAACTGTATGACATTTCTCAATAGATTTCTTATTGTTGGCAAGACGCTACACTTTTAGAATATGTTTAAGGTCAATGTTGTGATCAACTTCCAAAGTATTAGAAAACTTGACTTTCCAGTTCCAACTTGAAATTTAGCACAAAAACATATGTCAGTCAGATGATCTCTTATGAAAATTGCATATATTTTAGTTGTTTGTATCTGAATGCGTGACTAACTATAGAAAAACATGTTTTTTCTTCTTATATTGGTCTTATCTATCAGCAGATATCATTCTTCTTATTTTATAATACGAATGAAGAAAAATAATGTGAAACTATGGCAATAAAATATATTTGTTGAAGTGCATTTCTAAATGAAGTTTAAGTCAAAATCGTCAAATCATCAATCGGGCTGTTCATGAAGAGAACATGAGATCCTATCAAAAACTAACATCAAAATACAAAATATCTTGTCAGTCATAAACTAAGGCCTGAACTTCTTTCAACACATCAATAGTTTATTAGAGCTGGAAAGCGGTGGACACTTGTGGACTTATCTTCGAAGAAGAAATCATATTTATAAAATATTAGAAATATATAACGATTTTTTACTAATAAAATATTTGAAGAATTTTATTAGAAAACAATTTCGTTTAGATAATTTATTTACAAATAATTAAAAAATAACAAGTAATCTGATTAATAAAAGAAATTTTGAAAACTTTTCTAACGGTATAACATGAGCATATGCAATAAATGTGTCTATACAAATACAGTATGTTTTATAAAAAAAAGGCTCTATAATAATAGAAAAACTCATGTCTTTATAATCTTTAAACAGGATATTGTCGATGCAGATCTAAATGTCTATAGAAACTCGCTTTAGAAATCTAAATAAACATAAAAAATTGTTGATCAATTTTTGAGATCTGTATTTTTATTATATTCAATAAATAGCAAATAAAAAAAAAACAATTATTCGAACTGAAATCGATACCTAAGAATTAATAAGAAGAAATATTTGAAAGAATTATTTTGAGAAAAAAAACTATCATATTCAATAATCAGAGCCCAATATCATAAACAAACAACCGTTTTACATTAACTTTCAGCATTTGAATTTAGAGGAAAACTTCTTGGACTTTGTTTTAATTTGCCTGAAATCAAAAAACATTTCATTATTTAATTTATATTATAAAAAATATTGAGAAATTATCAAATAATTATATTCAAATATTCGCTTTAGTAACTACTCAGTTATTCAATGGAATACTTTTCTTTTGCTCTCATACACAAATCATATTTTAAAACTATTTGAAGTCAAAATTCGGAAATAATGATACATTACAAATAAATCTATTACGAATAGCAATGAGCAGCAAAAATTAGTTATCAAATGTCAATCTTAAAACTTTATATTTTGGATTTTTCTTATGAAAATAAGTAGAATCTTATTTCTATGAGAAATATCCAATGAAAATGTGTAATGAACAGTAATTTTACATAATAATCAAGTTCTATGAAGTTTATTTTTCATTTTTTTTACTGTGAACAATTTTCTTTTAAGACCTTTTTTCAATATAATGTGAAAGAAAATCTAAGAATAATTCGATGTTATCCAATATTTATTTAATAAATTTCTAATTAATTGTTAGATGATAATGAGATTCCAAGAGAAAACTTTACACAAAAACAAAACAAAAGAACAAGAAAAATCCAAAACTACATAAGACAATAAAGATTGATAATGAATTGATTTGTAATATTAATTTCCATTTGTTGAAGCAGGTACATATTTTTGTCCATTATGAACATGACCATTATTTATATAACGATCATAAGCTGAATAACGACCTGCAATAAAAGCTGACATTGGTAAAGCAACATAAGTAAAAACAATAGCAGATATCATGAGACGTGATGAATGATAATTAAGTCGTGCCATAGATCCATAATCAAAAAGACCTGCTGTCATTAAAACACAAGCAACAAAAAAACATATTGGAATAGCAAATCGTCGATCACTTGTTTTAAATATTTCGCATATAGAACATATTCCACCAACTAATAAAAATATTAAACCTGATAAACATAAGATAAATGTTGTTTTCCACAATTGTGTTACACATGGTACACCAACACGTGATGTACAAACTCGAAATAAACCCTTAAAAAAAAAAATTTTTATTTTATGAACATATTAACAGAATATAAACTTCAACTTACATTCCAAGCCATATCAAATTTTTCATTTCCCATAACAGTTCCATTTGTTGGTGGCATTGGCATATCTGATGGTGCAAGAGTTCCAAATGTCCAATAATTAGTTACCATTGCCATAGTACCAAGAAAAACACCAACAAAAGCAAATACGGCAACAATCATTGTCATTCGTCGAAATAATGGATCTAACGACATTTTTTTTCTTTTTCTTCGCTGTATTAATTTATTTTCAAATCAATCAACTAAACTTATTTTTCGTATATGAATCTCGAACATAAAATGAACGATTCATCTATGTTATATACAG
This sequence comes from Rotaria sp. Silwood1, assembly GCA_905250075.1. Lineage (NCBI taxonomy): Eukaryota > Metazoa > Rotifera > Eurotatoria > Philodinida > Philodinidae > Rotaria > Rotaria sp. Silwood1. The sequence goes on from CAJNOP010000212.1 coordinate 268,133, forward strand.
AGAGAAACGAAGAGAGAGAAAGAGAGAGATTTATAGAACAATGATTTTCCTTTCGTTTCTTGTTTAGCCAATCTTTTTTCGACATTATACAACGGTCAACCATTTAACATTGAAATATTAGCTACTGAAAAAAATCTTAACTGACTGACGGATATACAAAAAAATCAAGGAAAAAAAAATATGTGTGAGGTCATGCCCTCTCGTTTTCTTTATCTGTATATTTAACAATGTATTTGTTCAAGTTCATTTCTCACTCTTCTATTTGAATACACATTTTAACAAATCACATAAGCACTTCCCAACAATTATTATTTCCTATGTATAATAACAATAAATGATTAGGATTAATTTTTCCTATAAAACAATTGAATTAAATAATAATCTTGTTCGAATTGAAAAGTGACTATAGTTAAAAAAAGATCTTTTATACAGATCATTTGATTTATTCAATAAAATTTACGGTTTTTTTTACAATATTAAACATATTGATTTCGTTATATAAATTCACATTTGTTTTTTTTTTGAAAACTTTAAAGTTCGTTCGAGTGATAAAATATCAATTAAAAAAACAATGTTAGTAATAATTCGATAACATATTGTCAAATAAAAGAATTTTCTCATTGAAATCTATTCGGAAATTTTTTTCGGCACAATATAGTAGAGAAAGACTGTAGTCATACGATTCTCAATATCAACATTCAACAAATTTGTATATAGAAATATATATTCAATCTAATAGAAAATGTTCGTTATGAAAGACAAACAAGAGAAATGAATTTGGTACCGTTGCTATTCGGGATGTTGGTTCTATTGAAATATAATTTAATAGAAAGTTTTTATATATATATTTGATAAATTAATTGAAATGAAGAAAATGCAAATTAGGAATTTTTTTATTGAATATCAATTTTAAATTATTTTTTAATTTATTGATTATTATTTGATTAGATTTTCAGTATTGATATTGGTTTTCATAGAAATTATTATAGAAGAAAGAATTTTATTGAGATGTCTATTAAAAAGATTCTTCCGTTATTTTAGTCTATTTTCATATTACAATAAAAGATAAAAGTTGATTACTAATTTCAATTTGTACCGAATAAATATCAAACAATGTATCGAATATTATTAATTATTTCTCATAACGTAAAAAAAATAAACAATCTTCTGTAATTATAGTTATGAATAATACAATATATTTAACTATTTAAATGAATCTAATACAATTATCTACAAAAGAAAAATAGATATCGTGAGGTTATTCAGTGGAAAATAGAGTTTATAGTGGCCTCTGTTGACGAATCGCTTATTTTCTTTGTGAGTATTGTAAAATTGTTTGACCAATGTTCATTTATGATTTTAATCTGTTTATTTGTTTGTATTTGTTCAATTGACTTGTTTGCTCGTCTTTAAAAAACAAAGGTATTCAAACAGGAAGAGACAATATGTGTTTTGTGTTAGAGAGAACGAAAAAAACACGCCGATTATGTCAATAAATATTTACTTGAAAAAAAAAACTAGAAGTATTTTCAACGAGATATTCAAAATTTAACTTGATTAAACCGTATAATTATATAAGACAGATAAAATTACTTTCTTTCTTTGTATATAACATTGTTCGTGAAAGAATTTTGTAAAACAAATTGTTTATTGTCTTTAATCGTTAGTTGAGCAATTTGTGTTTTGCTACTCTATGCGTCAATTCTATTGAGAGTAAGAATTCTGTTTTTTTTTACATCTTAATTTATTGGAGCAAAAGTTCTACGGTTATGACATGTTTTTACAATACCATTTGAATAAAATAACGTAGTGAGTTAATGATGTTTTGTTCGAAAGGTTAAAAATATATTAAAGAAGTTTTTTTAACATATTTCTAAAGGATAATTTTAATCTTAGAAGAAAACCTATCGAGAAAACTTTTTCAACATTGTTTTTACTATTAAGAAAAAAATTTCTTCAATAACAAAGATTTGTTTTTTTTTGTATTCGTTTATGTTTTTCGTATTTGGTAACATACGGATAGAATTATATTATGTTATTGAAAAAGAATAAATTAATATTCAACGTCTTTTCATAAAGTGAAAATAAAATGATTCGATTTCGAGAGAAACTTTATCATAAGATTTACTTTTTATATGAAAAACGAAGAATGTTATAGAAAACAATATTTATTTCTCATAGAACACATATTTTTTTTCAAACTATTCAGATAATATTTTCACTCGTCTTGTAAAGAAATCAGTGTTTTGTACGTTAGACCAATTAGTTTTACATATGAAATGAAATATTTCGTTGTTATGAACAATTTTATTTATATTTCATGGTAAAAAACATCGAAAACATATTATTTCGATAAAAAAAAATGATAACTGAAATTGCGTAAGCGTTTTCTGATAAATATTCTTCTAAGACTTCTGCAACGACTTTGAACAAATTTTTTCGATAAAATTCTTTGATATATATTTTAGTAGACAACATATAACTCTTTCGAAAAAAAAAAATACAAAATAAACTCAAAAATTTTAGAGAAAATATTTATTTTTTATGTATTGAATTAAGATTTTGAATGAATGAATTCAAAGTTTGTTTTTTTTTAAGGATATACTGAAATAAAAATGCCAATAAAACTTGAACGAAAACATGCTTTTCCATTAACATTAGTGCCAATAATGCTTGCACTTGGTTTTGTTCTTTTTAAATTATTTACAGCAAGTAAAATAACAAATCCTGAAACTGGTCGAACAAGTCGAATTGCTCTTAATCCTGAACAAGAACTTAAGTTAGGTTTAGAAGCTTATGCTCAAGTACAAAAAGATGAAGCATCAAAAATTGTTCGCAGTGGATCTAACTTTGATTTAGTTCAACGAGTTACAAATAAACTTGCTAAAGCAGCTGCTCAAAAGGCAACTGTTCGTTACGACTGGGAAGTATGTATCTAGAATCTTAGTTCATAAATTTCAGTTTTTTTTGTTTATTAGGTCAGTGTTATTCAATCAAATGAAAAAAATGCTTTTTGTTTACCCGGTGGCAAAATAGTTGTTTATACGGGTATTATTCCAATAGCAAGAAATGAAGCAGGATTAGCCACTGTACTTGGTCATGAAATGGCTCATGCTACTTCGAGGCATAGTGCCGAAAGACTTTTTCGTTCGGAAATATCTCAAACTCTGTTAGGTGGTGTACAAGGAAGTCTTGCTCAAATGGATCCAGGTCAAAGACAGGTTTTCTTGTTTTTTTTTTTGCTTTGGTGATTTATTTATTTAATAAATATGAATAGGCAATAATGGCAGCATTAGGTGCTGGTGCAAAATATGGATCAGTATTACCATTTTCTCGTGAACAAGAATCTGAAGCCGATCATATTGGTTTATTATATATGGCTCGTGCTGGTTATGAACCAAAAGAAGCGATTGCTTTTTGGCAAAGAATGGATGAAGAACTTGGTAAAGGTTCTCCACCACAATTTCTCTCCGATCATCCATCACATCATACACGTATTAGTCAACTTAAAACATGGATGCCACAAGCAGAAAAAGAATTTTCTGAATATCATAGTCGTGCACCAGCTGCATGAATCGTTTTTTTTTTCTATTATCTAATTATACATATAAATATATTTATACAATCTCATACGAATCACGAACTTTCTTTTCATTGATAGAGTTTGTTTTTAATGCTGTGTTTCTTTCTCATATTTAAAGCAAAATAGATTAGAGATGAAATATTACTTCTGATTATAATGAATATAAAATGTTTCTACAAATAAATCATTATTTCATTTTGTGTTTGTTTTTTTTTAAACATTTTTTATTTGCTCATATTGAATTTAACTCATTTGTGGAATTTTTCGATAATCGTCTTTTTAAATAAAGCGCTCTTTAGTTTGTGTTTCGATGTGAAGAATAATTAATTATTTCATTGATAAGTTATCTTATATAATAAAATATGAGAAATGATCACTCGATCTCATTTTCATAATGAATTAATAATTGATCTTGTTGGAACTTTTCTATTTGCTCTTCTCTTCATTATTATTTATCTTCTCAATTCTTATACAGAATTTTCTTTGGATTCCGAATGTCGTGCGTATATTACTAATCATGATGGACAAGACAAAACTGAAAATGATATGACTCAAGTAGCAATTAATACAAGTTTATCTTCCTCATATGAATAATACCCATCAAAATGATGACCGATTTTACTAAGATAAATTTTGTCTAGAAAAATTCATTAAATATATATTGACATCTATTGGACTTTTTTTCTTGTTGAAAAATTTCTATAACAAAGAATTTTATCTTGTATATATATATATCATGGTAAAGAAACTTTCAAATTTAACAGAATTAAAAGCATTTCAGATTCATCATAACACAAAAAGCTTTTTTAATAAATCATTGAGAAAGTTTCAAGTGGAAAAATAATCGAATATATCCATCATAGATAAATGAAACGAACATATTTTGCTGCTAGAAATAGAGACGAGTTCAAGATTTTTTCAATCGTAAAGGCAAAACTGAATTCATAAATATTGTGCAAACTCATGATTCGCGTTTGTTACACAATCATAAATCCTTTTTTTTGAATACAATGTCTTTTTTAAAAGAATTTCTTGAGTCTTGATTTGCATTGGTAGAGTCTTTTACATTTACTTAATATATATTTCTTTTGGTGTTTACGTTTAAAAAAAAGGCAATAATATTAAAGCTAGTCAACATGTCGATGATAACATTGTCTTATCTATCTTATTTCGTATATTATCCAAGTTTACAGTATCAAGGAAGAAAATTATTTTATAGATATATACCTGTATACATGACTCTCGAGAGTTTCCGGAAATGGTAAGAGGTGAATTTTGTTTAGAAGACAGTATTCGAAAATTTTCCGAGATACACAAATCTAAATGATCTCACAAACAGTTGCGGACATAGACAGCCGTGACATTAGGGTCGGGTAGGCTCAACTCGATGTATAAATTTTCTATTATTGTTTAGTTTTCATGTTCTTCTGGCAGATGACTTATTGTTGCTTAATCATTGCATATTTTCTCTAGTATCAACTCTTCTCTAATAAGTATTGATTGCATTTCATTGCCATTCATAGACGACAAGGGATCAGGCCTGCTTACGTTCATAAAGGGTTCGGTAGATTCAAGTTGAGTTCCTTCTAGACTGAAATTGTTCCATGACTTATAATCGATGACTGAGAATGTAGTAACGGACAATGATACTCACTCTCGCTTTTTCTGATTGAAAATTTTTTTTTTTATTTCGTTCAGTGGTAATCGCTTTTTTCCCCTAAGAAAAGATCATAAAATAAAAGATGTTTTACATCTCTACAAAGAAAATTGCTTATGCATCATTTCAGCTTTCAGAAAACATCTTTTGCATTTTCTATTTGTTTCTTCAACACATTCTAGCCAAGAGAACAATTGTCTTGATGGATAAGAGTATTTCTTCAATAGCTATTTTTTTTTCACTAAGATTTTATTTTAGAGATTTAACAAATACATGCATTTCTCCTAAAACTCCAAACAACTGTTTGTCTTCTGGGTTAATATCTTCTTATGTGATAAAAAAATCGGCTATTTATCGCGGTTTTACCGATCTCGTTACCGACTCCCGTTGTTGCATTTAACTGCGATAAACTATCGGTTTCGATAAATGCCGCAGTTTACCGCTAAAAATGATCCGATTTTTATAACATGAGCTCCTGCTCGTCATTTAGTGTTTCACCAAAAACTTTCATTGAGTGCAAGCAAATTATAGGTGGATTAGGAAACTTGCCACACAATTCAATTAATTTGTTGATCAATTGATTTATTTTACTAAATAAAATCAATTAAACAAATTACTCTGTTAGAAATTTGAACAGTAAAGCAATTCTGTTTTAAACGTACCCTGAGATTGAAGACTTCTCTTTTTTACTGGTTTTTTTAGAATACTTTTTTTAAGCTTTTTCACGATCAGTAATGACAGTCTGCTTCTAGAGCAAATAACATATTTTCAAAACTTCAAAGTCCAATCTGAAGATTATCTTTGGTCTTAAGAAATTTACTCTTGACATACATAAATCGGATGAAACATGAATCATCATATGAAAAATGTTTCATTTTTTTAATTGATTTATTTTCATAATAATCAAATGATGACAAGCTCAAATAAAAGTAAATAAGTTACTGTGAGGACCAATAAATCTGACAAATAATATTATTTTTATTAAATCTTTCTTTTGATCAGCTACTATCTATGGCTATGTGTTCTATTGGAGTTGAGACAATGTTAATCAGCCGAAATTAAAGACTGAAATGAAAATTAATGAGCTGTTTGGCAATAACAACGTTGAACACTAGGTGACATCTATATATAACCGATTAATGTATTAGAATCACTTTCAATGTTTTGGATAAAACTCTGTGAAGATCTGAGGATGAGGATTGGGTATAGAACGGACCCAAATCCGATCTGATGTTATTCCCAGCCTACCCTTGTCACTGTCACGTTGCGTTTGTTTACAATTGACTTAAAGAGAGATATCGATATGAGAAAAAATAACATGAACAAAAAATTCAGAATTTGTAGCCGTTGAAAATCTTCAGACATAAACTAAAATTAAGATCTTTTAAGATGGGTGTTTTTATCCTAGTGTTTTCTTTTCTCGTATTTCTTTCAGCTGCTCGAAAAACTGTCAGTACTACTTTAGATTAATATCAAGCGGTACACAAGCCATAATCGTAAGCTAAGTATACAAGGATACGAAGGATATAAAAGTGTCTCTATCTATTATTCTATTGAACATGATGTGTGTAGTCCTGATCATGTTCAATAGATAGATTTCTTTTTAGCATAAAACACACGAAAATCTTGGAAAAAAAACAAAGTGTGAAAAGAAAATTCAGTGTGTATAGCGTACTCGCTAACTTTTCCTTGAGCGTGTAAATTCTTTTTCATTTGGATACCGAACACTTTGTTCTGCAAGGTACACTCTTTCATTAAAAACACTGGTACCCGTACATTCTTGTTCAGATTCTCATTTAAAATATTGAGTGGATGTAAAAAAATATTCTCTTTTGAATTGTTTACAGGATTTTGGCCCAAAAAGCGTCACACATAAATGACGTTATTTATCGCTATCATTTGAGTATTTCATTAGCGAGCGATCATCTGTATCATATTAAAATGACACAAAATGTGAAAAAATTCTCGAGGAAAAGTTTCTACTAGTTCAAATAAGCCATTATTGCGTCCATATCACCGCCGACCAACCATGATTTCGAAAATGCGACTTAGGTCCGAGAAACAAGTTATACTAAAATGTCTATTTCACTTTATTACTTTGAATGACAAGCATAAGAATCGTTTGAAGTGTCCTCAAATGTGGCGCCTCCCAAGTGCATTTGATATTGATTTGATGAATCATCAGATTCTCTGACCGTATGTACTATCTATTTATCTATTCCGATTAATCTTATTTGAATCATGTATAAAAAAAGATGTCGCGAGTTCTTACATAATCCTAATTGAATCATCTTTCTTTTCCTTTCAATTTGGTACTACATGTTGATAATTTTCGTTCGTAGAAATGATGAATATCGATGCTAAAAAAAAATGTTTATTTAGATTCTTGTTAGAACGAGATGCATATAACAAATAATCTCATTTAGTGACATTTTATCTTGTTTTCTTTTGGTAAGAATAAACATGAACTAACAACAAAAAGAGAAAAACGAAAAGTCTTCACTCAATGATCTTAAGAACTTTTCCGACAGCAACGGTTCGACCTTCATCACGTAACGTAAATCGACCAAGTTGAGGAAAATGTTTAAATGGTTCCATACAAATAGCTTGTCCGGATTGTGATAATTCAAATCGTGCTATGGCTACTTGATCTTGTTTTATAAATCTTGGATGTTCTTGAGTTCTTTCACCAGTTTTACGATCAATTAATGTTATTAATTTTTTTAATTGAACTTCAGCAACAGCCGCATGAATATGAAGAACAGCTGAATAACCTGGACATATGATTGATTTATGTTCCAGAATAGCAACCTAGTATACACACAAAAGAAATATATTTCATCAATATTTTTTTACGTTAAATTTTACTTGTGCATCGAAAACTCTTCCAACTCCACATGGTTCTTGTTGAGCATCGCAAAGAATAAATCCGATTGAGATTTCCTAAAAAATTTAAACAATAATAATAATAATACTAGTATAGAAAAAGAAAATTAATGTACTTCTTCTTCAACATTTTTTAATTTAAGTCTAACATTTTCTCCACAAACGCAAGAATCAGTTTCAATGTCTTCGTAATAGATATTTGTAACTTCAACACGTGTTCGGTTTGGCATAAGCAAACATCGATCACCGACACGGCAACATCCTGATTCAATTTTTCCCATAACAATAGTGCCCATTTCCTACAAATAAACATAAGTAGGTTAAACTATAAAAATAAAGAAAAACAATCTATACTTTATATCGTTCAACAATGGGCATACGAAGTGGACCATCGATACTACGATTAAATGACGGTATACTATCCAAATATTCAATAAAAGTTGGTCCTCTATAAGTAACAAATAAACTTTTATATAAAATTTTTTTTTAAATAGAAACTTACTTATACCAAGGTAAAAGTTGTTCTCCAGGATGTTCTTTAAGTAAAGCTCCACTCATTCCACTACATGGCATAAAAATTGTATCTTCACCAGGTTTAAAACCACATTTTTTAAGATAAGGTGTTAATTTATCACGAATTTCTTCATATCTTGCTTGATCCCAATTAACAGTTGGATCATCCATTTTATTAATAAGAACTACTAAATAACGAACACCAGCTGTTTTAACTAACATAGCATGTTCACGTGTTTGACCACCACGTTCAAATCCTGTTTCAAATTCACCTTTACGAGCAGAAATAACCTAAAATGTTAATTTTAAATTCAAAAAAAAATATTTATTAAAAATTTCTATTACAAGTATAGCAATATCTGCTTGAGCTGCACCACCAATCATGTTTGGTACAAAACATTTATGACCAGGTGCATCAAGAATAATAAAATGTTTTTTTTCAGTTTCAAACCAAGCTCGACCAACTTCAACAGTTTTTCCTTTTTCTCTCTCTTCTTCATTTGTATCTAATGCCCATGATAAATACCAAGATTCACGAGATTTTTCTCGAGCTTCATTTTGATACTTTTCTAATGTTCGTTTATCAACTTGTCCGGTTAAAAACCTAATAAAAAAAATACAAACAAAAAAGAATCTTTCATTTTGTTTTGTTAATTAAATAAAATTTACATAAGTTGTCCACCGATAGTTGATTTTCCAGCATCGACATGTCCACAAAAAACAATATTAACAGGTTCTTTTTTTCTTACAATATCTCGTTTAACAAGAACACTTTTCTTTTCTTTTGGAAGTGTTGAACTAACAGCTGCATTTATTTTATTAACTGTTGTTGATGTTGGTGTTATCGTTGCTGTTGAATCATCCATCATTCCTATATATTTAAACAATAAAAATTTAAGAAAAAATAAATAGAATTTATTAAAAACGAACTTTCATTTTGATCATCAACAAATTCATCTCCTTCTATAGTTGGAATATTTTCTTGTATTAGTTGTTGACCATTTGATTCGATTTGATTTATGTTCGCATTCAATGTTTGAGTTAAATTTCCTTCAGTTTCATGTGGATGTCGATGAACAACAGGTGTTGATGGAGGAGTTTTAGGAATCGGTGGTGTTGGGGCATTTGTTGTTTTCGAACCAAATGAGAATCCTGTACCAAATGAAGGAATAAATTCCATAGCATTGACATTTAAACCAGAAAGTTTTGTTGTTGTTAATGACACTGATGGGTTTTCTTCTTCTTGTTGATCCCAATTAGCTGGTGGCTCGTCCATTTTTATTTATTCAAATTTTATTAAATCGAATCTATTTGAATAGAAAACAAAACAGTTCTATGTATTTGTGAAGACAAGAAATTGAAAAGTAACAATTAATATCATCACTCATCGAAATATTGTTAATGGTTAAAAGAAAACAACCAATGCCAGACGTCCTCTAGCATAATGTCTTCTTTTTTCTTTATATATATATATGTATCCAACAGAGGGCACAAACTCATTTTTGTTCATAATGCAACATGTCTATTGATGTTTTTTTGAGTAAAACAATTTTGTATTGTGAAGAAATCAATATTCAAATTAATCAGAAAAAAAAACTCAAAAAAACTATCACACGAATAAACCTGATATGTTTATTCAAAGTTATATAGATCAATTTGAATCATTAGAAAATTTTATTTGGCGAAAATTCTTCATATTTTCCTAATTTATTCTCATTTATTATAAAAAGAAAGTATATCAGAATTGATGAGAACATATCTATCTTCGATCTGTTTATTCCTAATAATAACTTTAAAAGTCAAAACTATTAAAAATGCTGTCTTTATCGATTTGGATTTGACAGTTCAAAATTTATCATCATGTTATCTTATCTGACACAGATCGATAGTGTCAGATTTTTAAATATAAACATAAATAGGTATGTTCTATAAGAAATGAACATATTAAAAAAGTGACCGATTATACGAGTAAATACTAGACGGATTTTCCATTAATTTGGAAAAGTTTTTCTGATTTATCTCGTAACAGCAAATAAGAAATGAAGATCTACTACGAGATAAACTTGAAATCAATGTTTTTTTTCTATGATCGTCGATCTCTCACTAACATGATAAATTCGGCAGAATAATTTTTATGACTTGATTATAATTCAACGCATATATGAATAAAAAATTATTTTAATGGAATACCAATATCTCATCTATGATTAGTTAATGAGAAAATAATAAATTTTTCTTTGATTGATTGATAATCAAATGTAAGTATCTAGAAATTAGTATAGAAACAAAATTGATACTAAATGAAAGACTTCTTTTTTTGGTTTAAGCTCTGATTTATTGTAACACTCGTAAGCGCTTACAAAAAAAGAGTGAGAACAAAGAAACGAAAGAAGAAGAAAGAGACGGAAGGAACACTTAACAGAAATAATAGAAGTAACAAGGGAGCATAGAGGGTGAGTACAGAGCAGGCATAGAACAGAGACAGAAAAAGTTATGGTGAATAAAACTGCTACAACAATGAATTCTGAACAAGATGCTGGAATGCTAAGAATGCTAAGAGTAGGAGTAGATGCTTACGGAGGCTGATTTATGAAATCCAGCCACGTAAGGAGCAATGAATGGTGTCTAGCTTTCAAGTTCTTGATCCGCCTCATGGTGAAAAAATGACCCATGCAGTCATTAGTCGTTTTTTGGTAATTATCCCAGAAAAATAAGTCATTCAGAAAAAAGGGAGGAGCCTAAGTCTGATGTGTATATATTTTTTAGTCTGTTAGATATGTAACGTTGGACGTACTTTTCAAGTGGTTCTTCGTGAATAAAAGATAGGAGTTCTTGTGCTCTAATAAATGGTGCACGGTGTATTATACGCATTGTTACTCTGAATTTGCGAGTTAGTGCTTCCTTTTGTGTTTGAAGAAGGAAGGGGTAGAAAGGAAATAACCAGGCAAAATGAGGAAAGGTGTAAGCGAAGAAACATCTTCTTAGTACTACTTTGGACAGTAATTTGCCACTTTTCACCCATTTCAATTTACATGGTGACTTATTAATGTTCTCTAAGCATCTATTTACCGTAAGCTTTAATGACAATTTACTAGTCCATGTAAATCCCAAGTATTTAAAGATGTTAACTATCTCTATCTTTTGGTTTAACATATAAATATCAATCGGTGGGACTGTAAATTGAGAATAGAAAATCTGTGCTACTGTTTTACTTACATTAATTGGTTGTCTCCAGCTGAGTGAGTAGTTTGCTATTTGGTCACATATTTTACTACCTTCAATTTCTAAGTACTTAACTAGGGATGTGAAGGATTTTTCGAGTGGAGCTCTTATTATGACGCATAAGTCATCTGCAAATAGATGCCCTGAGTGGACTCCTAAATAGTTAATCGAGTCACTGTGATATACTATAAAGATGTAGGGACTTAAACTGCTTCCTTGAGGAAGGCCAACCTGTATTTTAAAAATGTCAGATTTCTTTTGACCAAAGCAAACACATGCTGTGCGATCTTCTAGCCAACATTTAATCAGTTTTAGAAGACCCAATGGCATGCCTAACCTGAATAGTTTCATCAGGAGTCCTGTGTGCCAGACTAAATCGAATGCTTTTCCTAATCTACATAGAGTGCAAGCGTAGGAGCATTGGCAGCTAAGTTATTTTTCACTTCTTGGAGTATAGACAGTACTCTGGTTGGGAGAAGACAGTTAGATCTAAAACCAGATTGTTCATTAGGGATAAGATGGTTTCCTTCAGCCCATCTTAAAGACTTCTTACGATGACTTGTATCTGTTTTAATTGTTAGTCATATAATTGAATGAAAGAGAAAAAAGTCAGAGTCTAAAATGATGTTTGACTAATGGAAATAAACAAGAATTAACTATTGATTTTAGAGAGAAAGACAGAAACTTATTTGATTTTTTTAGAAGATTTTTAAATAATAAATTCTTTATTTGCAATTCTCGATAATTAATGATGATCAAAGTGCTCTGATTTAATAAAAATACATGGAACATCTCGAAAGTTTTTTCGGCTGACTCCTTTGAAAAGCCATAATTTTAATGCAACTATTCTATTATAATGCTTAGACATATTTAGGATTAAGTACAAAACTTCAGACTCACAAATCTCGCTGTTCATTCTGTTTTTAGATTCATTTTCAGATACATTTCGAATTCTCATAGTAATACTGTTCAACAATATTTTTACGTCATTAGCAACTTGGGCTAACTGCGAGAAGTAAAGTCGTACGTGTCTAGCAGGAGAACGGTGAGATTCAATACATTCAAATCCTATATCAATCAATCCGTTTCGTCAATTTCAACAGGCTAATTTCAGCACTATGGTTGTGCTTCATTCAGATCACTCCCAGTTACTGTAGTCGGATAACAGTTTAATACTATTTCAGCAATGATTGACGATGATTCTGATTAAAAGATACGAAGAAATAGAAGACACTTTGACCATCATTTGGTCAGTGTTTATTTCGATTATTTTTATGTATGTAAAATTGCAGAAATTTTTGTGCTTGATGAGTGCGTTATTAGCCTATTAATGACTGAAAACAGTTTCATATTCGATTGGATTCTTATTGTATGAAAGGATTAGACGAAACAAATGTTCATCTTCCGTTCTACATTACCACTAGTCATAGGTGACCATGTTATCATAATGATAAAAATAGAATAGAGTAGTGGAATAATCGGAGCGTCAAAAACTCATTTACAAGCTGACAGGAATTATAGAAACAAGAGATAAAATAGCCAAATCATATCAAAGTTTCTTCACGAAATCTAATTAGACCAAACTCACATCAATAAAATATATTAAACGGAAGTCTCCTTGTCAATAGTTACCTTGTGTTAGTTTTCAAACTAACTCAACAGATTAATAGAAGACCGATCATTGAAGTTTCAACAATTTTCACTGTGAAAATATTAAACCACGAAGAAAGTTGAATATCACCGAAGTTTTAGCAAAAGACCACATCGAGTTATCTCCAAATCGAACATGCTCTGTAGATCCAATCTCGTGAAACAGTTTTCTGCTTTCAAAAATCAAATATCAACCTTTTTGAAATTGAATTTAACCTCAACAAAACAATGTTATGTGTCTGAATACGAATATTTATCGACCTCACAAATGATTCTCTCAATAATTACTTTCCAGATCTTCTGTAATCGACTACATAAGTACATTGAGCGTAGTAAGCGATACTTCGAAAAACAATACTAGAAGCAAACTTTGAGTATTTCTCTAAAAGCCTGGCGCAAAAAATTTTAGAGTGCTCCTTGTATTCCTGATGAAAGTTTTAAAAAGGAAAAAGAATTTCGAAATATATTTTATTAGTTTTCTAATAGTCAAAACAAATGTTATTTATAAAAAAAGAACAAAAGAATAATTATCGGATAATAAACAAAACTTAAATAATAACAGTTGATAGATTATTTTCAGTTGAATAAATTGTTCGATTTTGAGTTGATTGTAATCTTAAAGGATGATCAATTTCATATTGTTGAAGAATTTTTTCTAATTTTTCTTTTTCACTAATTGATTCTTGTTGATATTTAATTGCTAAATAAGGTTTTTCTTTTAATTCTTGTTCATTTTCATGTAAAAATATTCGATTTAATAAATTAAAATCTTCTGTTATTGAATTTATTAAATTTTCTTGAAGACCAAATCGTTCTTTAGAAATTTTCGATCTTTGAAATTGTTTTTTTCTTTGTTCTTTAATTAAATACGGATTTTGTTTCAATTGACTAATTGTATCATCATTTGTTGTTATTAATAATGGATTTTTTTCTTTTAAATTTGGTTTACGATAACGACGACGATTATTTTTACAAATACGATTATTTTCATATTGTCTATTTTTATTCAATCGATATTTATCATAATGACTATGATCAATATCTTCTTTTAAATAACTAAAATATCTTTCAATAACTTTATCATGATGATCATTAAATGAAAGTGGTTTTATTATAGATTTTTCATAATTTTTTTTAATTTTAAATTCTTCTTGACAATTAATTAAATCTTTTCGAATAGATTTTGAATAATCAAGATTTTCTTCAATAATTCGACAAATTTTTAAATCATTTAAAGATAAACAACGACGGTATTGTATTTGTTGGGAATATAAAAGATTATGATGACAATTTGAACAATTTTCATATGCTAAACAAGTTAAACTAGTAGAAATTTTTCTGATCAAATTGTATTGATTTAAACATTTCTAGAGAGAAATTTTTTTTTTCAATAAATAAAAAAATAAAATAAAATTGATACTTTATATATAAATTGATTATTTGTTTCGAAATCAGTATTTGAAGCAAGAATAACTCCACTATCAGATTTTTTTAATGCTGATCGTCTTAATTGAGATTCAACATTTGACGAAATTATTTTCGTAGACTATTCAAAATATATTTTTTTATTTAATTAATAAAAATCTAATATATTTTACTTTAAATCGAATAATTTGTAAAATAATCTTAGAAGCTCCATTAACAAGATGAATAGTTTGATCTCTGTTTGTAACTTGATGATTATTTATTTTAATAATTTGATCACCAACTTGCAATTGCCCTTGACGATCAGCGAGACTATTTTTCTCAACCTATTTAAGATTTATTTAAATGATAAAATTTTTCTAAAACATATATTACTTGTTCAATATAAACATTTATTGTTGATGTTGATGTTATACCATAACATAATGTTAAACCTAATCGTTCATTTGGATAATTACGATTAATAATAACTTCCTTTAAAAAAAAAAGTTTTTATTGATTAAATCGATTTTTATTAATGCTTATGTTGATTTCTTTCGTTTTTTGTAATTATTTAATCAATCAAATATATATACAAGACAAAACTCACTTTAATTATAATATCATTATTTATTGTTGGACAATATTTATCAAATAATCGATTATCAACTGAACTATTTAATAAAGATTCATAAGAAGCGTTTTTCGTCGTTTGAATATCTTTATTATATTTCAAGTTTGTTTCTCGACTAAAACAAATATATTTAATTCCAAAATCTTATTTCATATTAATGATTTCAATAATAAAATCTTTTCTTTCTCTGTTTGTTTATTCTTTATTAAAAATCAAAAAAATAAATTTTTAATAGATCAATATTCGTTTGACTTAAATAAAATAATCAATTTGCTATTATTAATCAGTTATTTCAACTATTATAAATGAAAGAACAAAAAAGAATAGTAAATGTCGTGTTATGAAGAGAAAAAAAAGATCTAGATGAATCGATTTTTCCAAACATGTAAAATAAGTATGAGATCTATTCGTAATGTTTATTGAAACTCAAAGAAGAAAATAAACGTTAGTCAATAATGAACAAAATATTCTCGTTTATTTTTAAAATGTTTATTAACCTATTTATTGAAATAATTCTTATCTGTATATTAGACTAATTTTAAAGCTCGTGAAAGATTTATCTTTATTTATTCTTGATGAAATTTTTTATTAAATCAAATAAGAAAATAAAATGTTTTCATATGAAATTTCGATTGAAAATCTGTAATGAACTGAATCTTTAATAATAGAGTTAATCAATAAGATCTAAATAAAATAAAACTACAAGTATGTGTATTGGTTGATATAATCTATTAATAATGATATGTACTGATATCGTGACACATTGATTTGTTTGATAAACTACTTTATTTCAAAAGCTGTCTATTGAATATTCCATATCTATTCGATTTTATCTGTCAGTTGTATTAAAACTAATGATTATATATGAATCATATTTTGATAAAAATTTATTCATAGTTTTGTTTTTTTTCTCTATTCAAATGAAGAGAATGATCTTTTGAAGGGCAACTTTAAGACTAATAATTATTGAAATAATTTATGTACTAAACGATGACATTGCTTTTTTTGTACAATCATAAGTAAAGAAGTGTACCCTTGATTTCAATATGAATCGTACTAAATAAACATTATTAAAAGTGATTTCATTTTATTATAGTTTCTAAAATTCTGTTCGTGATTGTTCAATAATTGATAGAAATAATGAAAATACAAGGTTTCATAGATTCATATTCGTTTTATTAAAAAAAGAAAAGTAATTTTGATGAAAAAAAATGTCGTTTGATTTGCTTGGCTTCTTATCAAGGTTAGGTTAATTGTTTGATGAAATAGTTCGATGTATATTAGAAGCTCTTATCTGTTATTCGTTAAAGACATATGTATACTTACCTGTTCTGTTGTTGAAGTGTGTCATTTAATGATCTTATATTAATATTATTTTGATTATTCAAGGTTATTGATGATGATTCATTTTTATTAATGATTTTATTGTTTAAACAAACACGATTGGCAATAGCTTCTTGCTAAACAATATCAAACAAAATAAAAGAAAATAAATGTTACCATCAACATAAATAATATGATTTATATATTGATAATTGAAACAGATAAATAAAACAAAGTCTTATCAATAAATTATATATGAAGCTGATCTTTTATGTTTTTCTGCATAAAAAGTATATCTGTTGATGATAGATCGAACGATATCAATTTTTAATTATAACTGAGAACATAATTTAATTGATTATATTATTTTAAATGATCAAAAATAATTTATTGTCAAGCGACATAATTTTCTCTTTTATTTGGATATTTTTCTGATTTTGAATTTTTGACAAAATTAAACAATAAATATACGTTTATATGTCAAATATTGATGGAAAAATTCAAAATGGACAAAAATTGATTCGATTTTATACTTGAAAGTTAAAAAGAAAACCTCTTAAAACTTAGTAATATCGATGTGTTATATAATTATCAGTTTGCCTTGTATCTCAGAATATCATAGAAGTATTGTTTCTCTTTTTGACATGGTCATAAACATGAGATATTTTAGCATAATTACGTTACGTCTGAAGACACATACAGACATGTACGCATGTTTAAATCAACTGATTGAACTAAATTTGGTAATTACTAATTAACTTCGTTCAAGGTCATTCATTTCAAAAGTAGTTTAATTAACAAATAATTTCTAAGGATTCAAACTCTGATAATTTTAATATAATTTGTTCATCTGAATAATCAAAATAAAACATTTCTTGTCGTGCATAATTGTTATCAATTCATTGAAAATGAAAAAACTATTGATTTTAATTTATCATAAAATAAATTTCTCAACTAGAAAAAAGTCTCATATTAATTATATTCAATGTATAAAGTTGCTGTTTTTTCTACGTTTAATACATTGTCTAAATAAAAGAGGTCATTAATCGTTTTCTATACTATAATCATAATTGATAACTATATGTTGAGTGTCGAGTCCTATGTTTTCATCAAGAAAAAATTCCTGAAACTTACCCGTAAGTTGAACTTTTTCTTTTTCTTTTCTGATGAAAAGGTTTTTGAGCAACAAATAAGATAATTTAGTTTTGAACAACAATGACCACTAAGAAAACTCATATTGTCAATATTTCCTTGTTAATAACAATTAAAATGGATTTACTAGAAAATAAAATGGTGCTTAACAAATGACTTGATGATGTATTTGATATACGTATATATTTGTCGAAGACCGGCGACTGTAATATGCACAAACACTCAATGGGAAGAGAATGAGAGAAAACAGCTCCGCTTTTTTTTCTTCTCTGTTCTCATCATAAATCGACTAACAAGAAAAAAAGAAAGAAAAGCGGATCTATTGTATTTCGATATATAGAATAAGCTATATATTTGTTTGTATATTTCTAATGTTCTATATGATGTTTTGTTCTATTCATCATTGATCAAGAAAAATGCAGATCGTCATTGCTAGATTATACCTGTTCTTTTTCTATTATGTTGGTAGTCAAACAAGAGTATAGAATGACACATGACACATGACATATGCTATCCTCGAACATATTCTATGATTGAAGTTCCGAATGTTAGGGACACTAACAATATCATATATGATCTAAGAAAAAAAGAAATAACCTTCATCAATAATTAGTTCCATATAGACTCATTCAAGACATTCATCTATTTATAATACTATGAATTTTTATTACACTAATAAAGATACTTTAGAATAGATTTCTTTGATATACTTTTTTGTCATGAAATAGATCAAAAATTCTCTTTATTTGGCAACTCCCATGTGAAACTGGTTGGTATATGAAATCTTTTTTGCTTGACTGTGGTATTGGAAAAGAAAACTTGTTTGAAAATTTTCTATTAGACTTTGGAGAAGGCGTTTTTATATGATTTATTTGGTGTTTTAATTTATTAAATCGAAAACAAATAGATCAAAATGCGCATAGAAACGCATATTGATATTTGATATTGCACAACTAAATTATAAATGCTATCATAACGCGTCTCAAAAAATGAGTGCAAATAACTCGTGTTGAATTTAATTCAAGAAAGAAAAAACAATAAATCTTATATTATTTCAATAATTTATTGATCTTTTTTCCTAGTCAAAAAGAAAACATTTTTAGCTTCGATTCTGCACAGAAGATAATACAATAAAAGAGAAATATTTTAGCTGCCAAAAATAAATAATACCAAGTGTATTGTATTATTATGTTAATCATAGTATAAATAGAAAAATATAGATCGACAATAATACGTTTTATCCTAAGGATAACAGATTCGATCAACAAATAAATCAGTTAGGTGTTTTCCTTTTTATCATTACATTATTTTCATCTGCTTGATGTACTCAACAGGAAACTTTCTTCGTTTGATTATATCAAAGTCAGTCTAAACTGATTCAATGATTTCTCTTCTTGAATTTGTTAAAATCATTTAGTAACTAGCTAGAGATTATTGAACAGCGTATATTTTGAAGTAGTTCACTCATATATAAGAGTTGAATTTTCTTCTATTTGACATTTGACTCGCTAAATGGTCTAAATTGATGGATAATAAGAACTCATAGGAAAAAAAATTATGGAGATCATATCTCTAGAAATAAAACAAACGAATAATGCATAACATATCTATGAATTCCAAATTTAATCTTTTCATCAATTCAGCAAAAAACACCTATTCACACATCATATTTTCATACAAATTGAAATTTCTACAATGTAGAATTTTTTTTAAGCACCTTTGTATTCGTATGAAAATTTAGCTTTAAGTGTTGATAACTCTATCTGAAACTAAAATAACTTAAATGTACTCTTCTTCAAATGTAAATGCCTATTTTCAAGTTTCACTTATTGAATTCATAGTGCTGAGGTTTTAACTATTGGTCATACGACAGAGTTTCAACGTATTTTAAAAGAACAATATTGTTGTTAAATAATTTATGTTTACTGTCAAAATCATAGATGTAAAAGTAAATCGAATTTATTCACTGATCGCCATTTCCATGTGAAAATTTTTGTATATTTGATAATTAAACATAAAGCAATGCCGTATTCTTTTAATTATGAACATGCGATAAACAGATCTTTCGATGAAGTATTAAGGACTATTTTAGATTATTCTCTGAATAACAAAAAATTGCATATAAGACAATGTGCAAAACATTTCCCCCATATACTCCTAATATGAAAAAGGTTAACTGTAGTTGAATTTTTAGATAAACTTGATTCACTTTTTTGATGAATTTCTTGTGTAAAATCATAAAACAATAAAGGAAACATAATTTTTGTATAAACATGTCTATTTTAACCATATAACAAGAATAAATAATAAAATATAAATAAATACCAAAAATATATATATTTAATTAATATTAAACCTATTGTATTGCGCTTCTTTTGCAGTTTGTTTTTTCTTTTTTTATTAAATCGACTGGTGGTATTGTTGTCTCCAGCGAAATCAAATGTTTATAAAATTTTCTCATTTTCTTGTATTTTTATTTTAAGCAGAACAGAAATAAATAAAGTTCAACATACATTTCTGTAATCTCTTCAATTCAACGAACAAAACGGTTTGTATTAAAATATTACATAGAAATGATTCCACTGATTAGTTTTTATTTATAAAGAGAACCTTCGCAGCCACTGTTCAAAGCTACTTCTCACTGCTAGAAAAGCCAAAAATCATTTTTTTGCCCTCTTACTAACATTAATCGTCAAGGAACTATTTCAACTAGTAACAGATTCTTAATTGTACTGAATTTTTAACCTACAGGAAGGTATCCTGGAGAATATCAAATCGTAGGCTTTGAACTTTGTCAATATACCTAATTACCATTACCATCACTGGGACTATGTACTAGTTTATAGTTCTACTTGTAAATGAAGAATGTCTAGAAAAAAGTATCTACTTGGATTACAAATTTCACGTTAATAGTCTATAATTCAATTTTTTTCAGAATATCTTGTGAATTGACAGTGCAATACAACAGTCCTTTTATCGTTATGTACTATGTCATAAGCATATATTCCTTTCCTATGAGTCTAATTGACGTTTATGTATTAGTACAATATGAGATTGAAATTGTAATACTAGTCGTATTAATTCATTTGAAATTACAGTTGGTAATAGAAAGAAAATTATTCTGAACTTTTTCATGGGTAAAGTTAGTTTTAAACAGTGGCTGATCAAATACATGAATCCTGCGAAATTATTTTAGAAAAGGGACTTTGGTGAGACACTGTGTATAAGAATCGAACATGTATTGATGTCTGTGCTCTTTATTTTAACTTATCAGATTAAATGGATACAATGAAAAATTTTCAAGGTACAAAAATATTTGTAATGCTGGGATACAATTGAACATGAAGAAAATAATTGAGTTTGATTCAAACTCGTGTTATCTCAATGTCCGTGACCATATGGATTAAAATTTGAAGAATGACCAGGTTTATTACCAATACGTCCGTCACCATCAAGGTCCATCTGTGCGACTTGTTCGAGTTGATTAATCAAGCCTCTTCCAGCGCCGAATTGATCAAAATGGGATGCTGAACCACCTGTTACATCATATGGATTATAATGTGAAGACCCATGTGAAGCACTGAAAGGATCATTGCTTGAATGATAAGGTTGACCATGGTATTGATTATGGTTTGAAAAATTTGCTTGGCCATGTTGTTGATTATAATTTGATGAATAAGCAGGTTTGTTACCGATACGTCCATCACCATCGAAATCCGTGTGTGTCACATTTTCAAGTTGATTAACTAAACCTCCGCTTTCGTATCCATGTGATTGGGAGCCACCACCATGTCCACGACCTTCTAAAATAAAGCAAAACTTTTATAAGCAATAAATATATGTTAATGCTGTTGTTACTTGAACCGATCACACCATCTCCATCCAAATCAACGCCCAACTTCTTTTCAATTTGTTTGCTAATGAAATCTATATAATAGAGATACCTATCAATTATTCCATACATAAACAACAAAATATCAGAGTATCTATAGAAATGTTTGCAAGCTTTAAAAATATATCAGCAACAATAAAAAAATCAGTCTCTTCGCAATAAATATTCTGATATAGTTCACTTTGTCGTAAAATCATTGGAATGACTATATGAATTAACATTGTTTGTCTTATTAAATGCTTGAATTGATCATATTGGTTAAATGTCATCATGCAAACATAAACTTACTCATCTTAATTGCTGTTGAAGTTTGTCGAACACAAACTAATAAGAAAAAAAGAAACTTAATAATGAAAAAAATTATGACATGCACATTGTTAGCTATACATGTCTCGCTTGAATTAACGGCAAAAATTGAATGATAAACACATGACTTTAGTATCAACGCAATACGTATTTTTCTTTCTTTCTTTCTTTCTTTCTTTTGAGTTTGCAGCATTTAGCAAGGTAAAGGTGATAAAAAAAGTCCAATCAGATCACTGATTATAATTCATATTTCTTTTTTCTATGACTCCATTCAAGTAGGACCTGACATTACCTTATTCGCTTTGCATACGTTACTATTGCTTGCTATTTAAAGAAACGTACGTCAAACACAGTTGAAGAAGAATATCCTGCTATTATTAGAATAGGATGCATGGATGATGATCAAGAAAAGTTAGCTGCAATTTACAACTCATAATCACTCTAAACTAGAAATTTTTCATCTCGAACAGTCGAGTTCATTCCAAACTACTCTGTGCTGAATGTCTGGAAATTTCAATTGATAATAACGCTCATTTCATATTTTTATTACCTAAATAGAAGAAAACACTTGACTGTATTTTTGAGAATTTTGTCAGCTGCTAATCTAATGTAAACAAAAAAATCATAGACATCTTGAAAAACCGAAAAGTTTTCAGTTCCATGTAGGAACTGAACGCTGTGGCTCATCTTTTTTTCTTCTGCCCATAAGTGATTACCATGTGAAAATTAACTTGGTCTGTCAGTTGTGTTAACTATTGATTTCAAATAAGAAAACATTCACCTTATTAATTCTTGTGAAGAAATCATGTCTTTACCTAAGAAAGTCAACCAAAAAACTGCACAAATATTATTCTATATCATGTGTTATAACTTACTAAATGAAAAGTTTTGAAACATTTATTCACTTATTTGTAATATTAGTGTATATGAAACGCATCACAGTAAAATAGAAGTTGGTACTATCACAAGCCGCACGAGTCATATGAATTTCATAAACTAGCCTATCAGGAAGCTACATTAATATATCTTTTTGAAAAGAATAAATTCTTCAATTGCTATAGAATAGGGATCAATTTTTCATCAGTTAAAAAGATTAAAATAGACCGTTCTGGTTCCAAGCCTGATCTAGCCAGCAAGAAAGTTGAATGATACTTATGAAATTTTTATCGTTCGATCGATAAACATATATATATGAATACTATTTTATGTTTCGAGTTCGATCACTGATAGTATTTTTGTCTTTTCTTCAAAAGAACAAAACAGATTCATTTCGTTAATATTTCATTTAACATCCATTGAGCTCACCTATAAAAATACAAAGTTCTACAGTTTCTTTACTGCAACAGTGTGAAATTAAATGAAGATGAGAACGACAAAAAGTGCTAAAATCGTAGTCAAATTATTTCTGTTTATTTAGCCATTGAAATTATATTTAATCTATATCAACTTCAAAAACTAAACAGCTAGTAACCTATCTATTAATCGCTGCATTCAGAAGCACTAAATGGACAGATTAAACACACTGTCTATATCATTCAGCAGAAGTCAATATGTTACATAATGAAACAGAACACTTCTTCATTTGCATAGTAAGTCAATATATCACAAACTATGATTTCAGATCATTCCAATCAACCTAAGCAAAATACGTTTAATTGGAAGAGACGGGAATCGCAAGCTCCATGAACGAGAATTGTATTCTACCAATAAAATAGAAACAGTGTTCCTCGTTGACACAAATTGCTTTACAAAACATATGGTTTAATTCTTCATATTTCACCGATGATTCAAGAATGAAAGACGAAATGAGCCAAAGGCACTTTCAGCCGACATACAAACATGAAAGTTTAAATTCAACCTTTCAACTATTTTGAAACATATTCTTTGATAGTAAATACTAATTTTAACTAGGACTGCAGTTAAGGATTGAAAATTAGTAAGAAAGTAATGAGACCTTGTCCAAATAGAAGAGAATATTGACTGGTATCTACGATAACTTGATAAGTATTGCTTCTAGATAACGAAAATTAGAGCCATGTCACCATTTGCGTGTTGTACTAAGAAAGATCAATGATATTGGGTTTATCAAAATAGGCTACTTTTCTTTGCTGTAACATATGAATATGGTCCCTGTCAGCTATTGCATTGAATTGATGTGCATTTGTCAGTATGGTACGATCATGAAGCTTGTCTGCGATGATCTCTTGAATCATCTTATCGGTCACATGATTAACATTTGCAGTCGCTTCGTCAATCAGTAAAGTTTTGCTTCTCTTGAGAATGGCTCGTGCCACATATATCAATTGACATTCTCCAGCACTCAAAGTGTTACATGATTCAGGCACGAGCAAATTTAGTCCGTTTGGGTGATTATGCACTAAATGTATTACTTAAACGACCTCAAACGTCATAAGATATTGTTCATCTGATAATTGTTCAGAAGGATCAAGATTATATCGCAGAGTACCACTAAATAACACCGGTGCTTGTGGAATCATCCTTAGATGAGGCCAAAGATGATTCAGTGAAACATGACCAATATTAATATCATCGATGTAAATATTATCGGTGATTACCAATTGATTGACAAATCGAAAGAGACCGTGAAGCTGTAAGATGATTTCCCAACTCTTAAAACACAATAAAAATTGTTGAGTAGCTAGTGATTTTAGCTCGTTTTCGTCGATATGTAGTCGAATTTAATATAGAATTGATTACATTTGCTTTATAGCTTGGACTCTAAGTTATCACACCTTCCGACTTAATAGTTTTCAAAGTCTTTTATAATGTTTGACTTCTAGCAATATTTGTTTTTTCTTTCAGATAAAAATTATAAATGAAAACATCGTATACTTGTTCATATTAACAAAAGATATTCCTTGAATGACTAGAACAAAGATCGAAGTTGATCTTATGTGCTTTTCTATATTCATGTGAGAGACAGTGATACCTGTTCAGCCAATAACTCCAATTTTTTCTCCGGATTCAATACATAGATTAATATTTTTGTGTACAGGCTAAAGCTCTGGTCGATAACGAACGGTATAATCTTTGAATTCAATAGTACCACGAGAAGACCATTCACCTGTTAAATGAACACTTTGTTCTCACTTCTATGTCTATCATTTTCTGACGCAAGTCGACCATATTCATTAATCCGTTTAGCACTAGTCATGAAATTTTCTTCGTCGGCAGATTATCGTACACCACACTCAAAAAACACTGGCAAACTGATGCAATAGGCCATACTGAGTGCTGCCGCCGCTGGATTGATTCGATAATGCAACGCAACCGGTAGAATAGCGGCGACTACAGTAAGTACCGATGTCATAAGATTGAGATGTAAACCAAACCAGCGTCTAGCAGCATTGACAGTAAAACGGGCATGAGAGACAAAAAATCATCTGTAACGTTTAACTCACGAATAGTTATAAGTCCATCTAGTGAAGACGGAAAAAATACAAAGATCAGACTTCGCATTGCACTTTCGAATCGCTTGAGTTGACGGCCAGAACGTAAATACAACCGACGAAGTTATCAAAAAGAAGGTATGAGTGGAATGAGAATTAAAAGTACTCAAGGATTAATAATACCAATGATCAAAGGCTCTCATAGTCTTGAAAGTAGACCGTCATTGAGTTTTTCGATGACCAATGACGAGAAGATAGTCACTGGTGCTCGAAGCATGGCAAAAAAACTCATGTAGTGAAAACTTCTACCAACGACAAATGTCGATTCATGAGTCAACTGCTACCGAATGTTACCAAAGGGATCAAACGAAGCAATGCAAATGAAATGTCCATGCTAAGAACTCACAGACAACTCGTTCTGAAAATGTTTGAATATTCACGACGATGCGTTTCGTGTTTTTGATGTTCTATTGGTTTTCATTATTGTTTTGTGATACTGACCGAATAGTCGACTGAATACTACTTGTACAAATACTAATAAAAAAGTAGAGTATAACCGAATAATGTGGATAAGCCGACGTTCCACTAAATGAGATCGAATAGTAAGAGAGATTCATGAGGTGCCTCTCATAAATTATGCACACTAATACTCAGTTCTTCAAATTTGCTTGTATCATTTGCTATTAAATTGATTGTTTGAGCAAATGTGGTATTCTGAAGAGATGCCCTATTAATTATAAGCAAATGTTAATAAATAATGGATGATAATGTATAATACACGTCCATACATAAACATGCATTTCGAAAGAAGACCAGTTGATGAATCATTACTTGCATAGTCGAACAAACGCCAAGAACAACAGCAGACATATAGCTGACATATACAGGTAGTACTGATTGGGTACTAATATAGTGGATGATTTCATGAAGAAGCAATGACTGAACAATACGAACTGCCGTATACAAAAAAGAATTGAGCCGAATAGCAAAAACAAAACGAAGCATGTGCCATCGAAAGATAACTTATCGAGGTCGTCGTCGATGAGTGTGCACTCATCGCCTACAGAGAGTCTAGGTTTGATCCACCATCAAAAGGTCACATGAGTCCACTTTGTCCACGATAGTTCAGCTCAATCCAAACGGCATGAATGTCGTTTTTCGCCTAAAATGTTTTTGTTCACAACATGTGTAAAACAATTTTCTGATGGTAATACTTCATCAAAACTTTGGAAAACATGGTTTCGGATTTTATCCTATCGAACACAACAGTTTCAGATAGTGCAAACAAGAAAAATCTACT